>PVKA01000923.1:0-37500 GCA_004027165.1 Ctenomys sociabilis
CCTCATTTCCCTAGAAATTGCTTTTTACTTTGTTTGCCTGTATATTCTTTTATTATGTTCTCACTTCCTTTTCCCTTTCTCCTATTTTTTCCTTGTCTTTCTCTTTCTCTTCCTTTTCCTTCCTTCTCCTCTTTCTCTTTCCTCTTCCCCCTTCTTCCTCTCCTCCCCCCAACACTTCCTCTCTTCCTCATTTATTTCTTCATGATCATTATTTTATATTCTGAGTAGCAAGTTATCTTAGTTTTTTATCTTATTGCTGAGACAAACACCCAACACCTCTTTTGTTTTATTGGCTGGCTCCAAGATGGGTGGCATATGGCAGAGGGGCTAAAGTTCATGGTGACAGAAGGTAGTCAAAGTAACAAGAGGGGGAAGGGAAGACAAGTATCTTCTTATCCCTTATATTGTATCCAGTCTACTGGGATTAGGGTGGTGCCAATCCTAATCCCAATCAGTGCACCAATTTAATAATTACGTATCCTCAGTCCCATGTGTTATACACTCTAGATTCAACCACCACTGAAAAAGCCCTAAGACAGGCTGGGGCTTTGGTGAGACATTAGACAATAAGTATAACATTTCCATCTCTGCCTTTATCTGTCTCTGTCTCTCACATACAAGTAAATTAATGGGCCTAATAAAAAAGAAATTGTGTGTGTGTGTATCATTTTTTTCTCTCTCTTTGCTTGCTTGCTTTCTCTTTCTTTGCTTGCTTGCTTGCTTGCTTGCTTGCTTGCTTGCTTGCTTGCTTTCTTTCTTTCTTTCTTTCTTTCTTTCTTTCTTTCTTTCTTTCTTTCTTTCTTTCTTTCTTTCTTTCTTTCTTTCTTTCTTTCTTTCTCTTTTTCTCTTGGAATTGAACTCACAACCTCATGCTTGCCAGGCAGATATTGTGCCACTGAGTTAAATCCCTGGCCCCTGGAAATTATATTTCATAATAACTTTGAATTGAAGCCAAATACTTCTATGAACTTTCATTTAACACACTACTAGCAAGATAACTTGCAGAAGATAGTAATAAAGAATTACCCATGTTATGTGTATTTAGAAAATCAATTATAACAAGTATTTTACTTACAGTAATGTTATTTGCTTTTTGAACATCATTTATTTTTTATAAAAATATTTTCAAATTTCTTCCTCCTCAGTATAAATGAATACCAGAAAATGCATCTTTAAAATGAGGAAATTATTCTTGCTAACAAAATAAGTATATTGCCTATTTTAGCAATTATATTCCTTTTAAAATACTAGCCACAAATTAAGAGGAAGTTGGGGGGCAGAA
This sequence comes from Ctenomys sociabilis, assembly GCA_004027165.1. NCBI lineage: Eukaryota > Metazoa > Chordata > Mammalia > Rodentia > Ctenomyidae > Ctenomys > Ctenomys sociabilis. The sequence goes on from PVKA01000923.1 coordinate 1,283, forward strand.
ATTATATTTCCAAGTTTTATTTTGTTAGTCCTTGTTGATATCCATTCTATGATCTTTTTCTCTATAGGCTCTTTAAAATTACCATTTTTCCCCTAACCTTGAAATTCTAACTTTAGTCAGTCTGTTAATACTGGAACAAATTATTTGGGGGGAAAATTGCTCTTACAAACACCAAATAAATAAAATTTGGATTTGCTTTTTGAATTCAGGATATATACAAAAATGTTCGATTTTAAGAAGACCTAGTAGTTGTACTCTTCTGTCTTTTTGATGCCTGTTTCTGTCCTAGGTGGCCCACCCCTTGATTCGCCATCAGCTTGTCAATTACATCTACAATGGATTCTTGGTCCCTGTCTTGGCTCCTGCTCTTCATAAGGTCAGTGAGTGGCTCATGTCATCCTTTGTCTGTTTATAGCACCACTGATGGACACTGAGGAAGATAAGCATAGGGCTACTGGCTTGATGGCAGCTTCACCCATACTTCTGAAAAGTATCAAATATGCCTTCTGAGTAGCCAAGTTTAAGTCGAGTGGACTCTGTTTCATGTCAGAGTGCTGTCAAGTGAATACTGAGTAAGGCAATCTCTCCGAAGGAGCATTGACAGAGGCCTCTGACTCCTGTGCCTACCTCACTTGGTGCACAGTGCCTACCTGGAGTGCTCTGTTCTGGTGTCTTCTAAGGTACATCTGTTACCAAGAACCCAGGGTGTGCTATGGGCATGAAGAGCAGTGGGAGCTCACATGCCATGGATTTGCCATCTCCTTAATGGAACATGATTTTCTATTATAACAATTTTGTCATAGGAAAATTAAAATGAAACCAAGGAAGAGTCCCATCAAAGGTTGACTGTCTCATTAGTGCCACTCTGAATTTCTTATGACTCTCATTTTGTATAATAAATCAACTGATATCTTTTACATTGTGAGCTGTTACAAGATGCCCATGAACCTAGAATTCTAAGTTTAAGGAGTTTTTTTCTTGATAGAGTGAAGAGGTTTATGCAGTATTGAGTTCAGAGGATTTTTATAACAATTTTTGGAATTGTCACTTCTGGTAGGGAGAGAAGCAAGGAGTGTGTGTGTGTGTGTGTGTGTGTGTGTGTGTGTATATATATATATATATATATATATATATATTTTTTTTTTATGAAATGCCCACCTTTATCTTTGCAGTTCCATTTTATGTGCTCCTGTTTTCTAGAATCCAAGAATACTTGATTATTGCCCTCAGAGGCCTGGCTGCACCTGTTGAAGAGAAGCAGATCTTGATGGAAGATGTTTCTCTTTTACTGCTCAGAGCCTTTTGAAAACACTGGCTATGTTTTCCAAAACAAGCAGGGTGCTTGGACGGACCAGACTTCTAGCTTCCAGAGGTAGTCTTGGTCTTGGATATAGTTTAAACATCAAAATACTAAGATTTCTAGGTTATTTTAGTGCTTTATTGGCACAGAGAAAGAAAGTCTGAGAAATTATATCTGCCTTGGAAAGCACAGGGCATGGTTTTGGCAAATACAAGCCTTGCATTTGTTTCTAGGCCATCCTTCTGTTAATGTTTGGGGGATGGGTAGCTAGCTATCTTGCTCATAATGTCTCTAGGCCTCTGTGAGGAGGAGCTTTTGTCTCCAGCAGAACACATGTAAGCAGGTGGATCACTACAAGTCCAACCTAGTAGTGAGACCCTGAACACCCTGTAGACTTTTCCCTGAAAAATACAAACAAAAAAGAAAGAAGGAAAGGAAGGAAGGAAGGAAGGAAGGAAGGAAGGAAGGAAGGAAGGAAGGAAGGAAGGAAGGAAGGAAGGAATTCTGTGGCAATAATTAGCCCTGTAGTTCTGTGATGGTGAACCCTTCAGAGATTGAGTACCCAAACTACACCCCAAAACTCATTTATTGCAAAGTGCCGATACTGAACTTAAACCTGAATACTGAGATTTTTAGTCTGGAAAATGAAATCATACAATAAAAGAAAAACACAACAACAGAACTTTCAATGATGCAAAGAGCCCACTGTGGCCCATGTGCCCTAGTCGGCTACCCTGGATGTGCTCTTTCATTTGTTCTGACCTGTTTCCTCACTTACCTGTGGATATAAAATAATTTCACTTTATCAAATAATTGCTAGTTATTATAATTAACACTTTAATATTATAAATATTAATGACAATTACTTTTACATACTAATTGTGCACCATGTGATGTTTTTACATGCATGTATTGTATAATGTTTATATCAATTGAGGCATATTTATGTACTAAAACATGTAACATTTCTTTATGGTGAAAACTTTCCAATCCTCTCTTCTAGTTTTTTTTTTTTTTTTTTTTTTTTTTTTTTTTTTTTTTTTTTTTTTTTTTTTTTTTTTTTTTTTTTTTTTGAGACAGGGTCTCACTATGCAGTTCAGGCTGGCCTCGAGCTCACTTTGTAGCTCAGGCTGGTCTCGAACTTACAACAATCCTCCTGCCTCAGCCTCCCGAGTGCTGGGAATACAGGCATGTGCCACCACACCCGGCCTTCTTCTAGTTTTTTAAATGTAGGTACATCATAGCTTTCTGTAGCCACCCTCCCATGCAGCAGCACACAGAGCATCTTGCTCCTCTCTGATCATGACTGGGTACAGTGACAAGTTTCTGTCCATAATTGAGGATTGGTTCCATCACACAGTGCTATTCTGAGGATTCAGCTGGCTGCACTGTACATTGTGTCCAATGGTTAGATAAGCTTCCCCCTTGGAGAGAGCACTGCTGGGGGTAGGGTTGCCCTGTGTTTGGTACATTGGGGTTTCTCCAGTGTGGAACACTACCAGAGGAGACCCCTGCAGTGGACTCCATCTCTTGCCAGGTATTATAGCAAGTGTCAGAGAAAAGAGAGCAAGAGACAGAATAGCAGTGCAGCAAGGATCTGGGATGGCCAGTTGTTCCTAGGGATCCAAAGGCCACAAGGCAGCCCGAACCTTGGTATTTGTCGATCACACTTGCAGTTAGCAAAATGACAGCTGGATGCGCTGCGCAGTGGCAGGGCTTATAACAAAGCATTCTTGTGAAGGGATAAAACAGCCAGATTTAAGGTATGGTTAGCAAGCAGCCTGCTTTGTAGCCAGTTCTGGGAAGGAATCTTTCTCTGGAATCATGCAGGCCTCAGTGGAGATATCGTCTCATATTTCAGCCCCACCATATCACAGCTCATCTGCCTGTCAGAGCTCAGCCATGGCCATTGGTGACAGATGGTGCTGGTGAGGATAATACTACATAACCTGGCCAGGCTCACCAATTAGAGGGAAATCCAGTTCAGGCAAGTCACCTCCCCTGCTCACGAGTGCACACAGTCACACTTAGTTCTGGTGCAGGACCATGTGGTGGCCTCCACAGATAGCAGTGCAGCAGACTTGGGTGTTGAGAAAACAGCATGCAGGTTCCTTGCTTGTCGAAGTGGCAGCAGAGCATTGACCCTTGGCACCTCCACTGCAGTGGTTTGTGAGAGAGTGGTAGCTGACTAACATTTTAGATGCAGAAATGGATGATTTTATTTTCAATTATGTCCAAATTAAAATAGATTTTTTTTTAAAACATGAAGTTAATAAATGCTCATTTTTAAAGAAACCCTGAATTCTGAGTGTAGAAAATGAAAGTGAATGTTGCTATATTGGAATTGAATTTGCAACTTCCTAATTAAGATGCTTTAACTTGGTTATCCATTTCAGTTTCTCCCAGAGTTTTTCTATTTGGCAATTGAGGAGAACAAAGATTTCCTTCCTTAATTAATTTTTGTCCCTATTCTCCATTTTTTGGTTCATGTTTTTATTATTGAGAACTGAAAGGGTTGGGAGGGAATGGAGCTGTAGAAGGTGAGCAGCCTGCCCTGTGGCTCAGGTGGTGAAGGCAGGAGTGTGTTTGTGAATACAGTGCCAGGCACTGATGAGCGGAGGCGTCTGGGCATGGGTGTGTCCTGAGCTCCAGTAGGAGCTCCTCAGACGTGGACAGAGAAACCTCAAGTCTGGGCTTGGATCTGCTCTAGGAGCATTTGTCAGGAGCACCTGTCAGTATGCTCAGTCTGCTGCCCTGGACAAGTGAGCTTTGTTTTCTAAATATATTTCCTTTGTGCATTATCTCACTCAGTTCCTAACTCATGCAGAACATTTTGGTTACCTGTCACCAGCTTCAGCAGTTTTTAGAGATGAAATTGTTCTTTTTGTTTCATAAATAACACAAGTAAATTCACAACTAGGAACTTCCTCATAATCAATAGCCTTGTACTATATTTCTACAGTATTTCTTTCATATATATATATTAAATTTTTTTGGTACAAGGTCTCATTATGCATCCCAGACTCATAGTGATCCTCCTGTTTTCAGCCTCCCCAGGACTGTGCTTACAGAAGTGCACCACCATACCCCATCTCAGTGGCTGCCAGGGTTGTCTAGCACAGCCTGTGGTACTGAGGATTGAACCCCAGTCCCTGTACTAAGCAGGTGCTTAGTCCTCTGAGCTATCTCATCAGCCCTCCCCACAGTATTTCTTAACCAAGGTTGAAGTTATCATAAAACGCAAGAAAGGATTTTGCCTACCTTTCCTCTCCCCATTCTGCATGCATTGCTGGTGGTTGTGCTATGTGCTTTCTTCACGTACAGTAGAGTAGCCCTTTGAGCCTTTGTTAAATCAGAGGCATATTGGACTTTTAAAAAGAGGGCTCAGTAGTTTTCTGTGTGGGCAGACAGGCCCACAGTTTCTTATTCATGTCTTGTTAAACTTCAGAAGTCTTTGGTGCTGGGCATGTAGTTCAGTGATAGAACATTGTCTAATATGGGTAAGGCTCTAGGTTTACTCCCACACCACCACCCAAAAAAAAAAAAAAAAACAAGTTTAACTCAAGAAACTGAAAACCAAATTTTTTTTTTTATTTTTTTATTTTTTATTTTTTATTTTTTTTTATTTTAGGGAAGGGTTTACAGGGTGATTAGGGTCTCACTACTAAATCAGACTCGTAGTGATCCCCCTATTTATAGCCTCCAAGAGCTGGGATTACAGGCGCCTGCCACCACGCCTAGTCTCTAAAAAGTGAATGTTCTGGTGTGGTTTATTTGGCACAATGCCTTGCTATGCTGAATTTGTTTGCTTACCAACCCTACTTGGATATTATATCAAAAATGTGATACTACTTTTCTAAAACTTTAGAATTCCATAATACATATAATACATGTGGTTTCCAGGGTTTGCATAACGACCTGGAGCCTTCTCTGAACATTTTAAAAAGGGTGAATTTTCACATAGGTTGAAATTATGTTTTGTAACAGTTATATTAAATAAAATGATACTTTTTAATATAGACAGTAAAAAATTAGACTCAGCCATAGAACTGTTTCTTTTTTTACTTCAGATTAATGGAACCTCCTTTATTCAGTGGTAGCTACTTGTCTTGTGTCTATATGTTTAATTTTTCAAACTAACATTTCAAGGCTGAATCTTCACTGATGTGGTCAGTTACATTAGCCTGAGACACCAAGACAGAATTAAATGAAGGATTCTATTTGGGGAAATGTCAGCATGAGAGAAAATAGGGAGCAAGATGGGGAAGGCTGCGAACATGGTTAGTGTGCAGTGCCAGTCTGGCCGCATGAGAAGGAGAGAGGGAGAGAAGGCTGCTTCATGCTTCCTAGTGCAGTCTGAGAAGAGCCTTGCAGTCACCATCTGGGAGCAGATGTGGGGAGGACTCCAGTGTGGTGGCAGTGTCTTCAGGCCATGTGCTCCCTTGTAATGAGAAGTTGCTGGTTTCCATGGTTTTACTGATTGCAGATGTAAAAAAGAGGGAGGGATGTACATTAGTTTAATTTATAGGACTCCTTCCTATTGTGCAGAATATTCAGGAGTTCAAATGGTCCCTAATGCAAAGAGTCATTTTGGTCAAGGTAAGGTTGGCAAAAGAACTTGTTCTCTCAGTCACCATGATTATGCTGCAGTCCTAAACAGCATTGTGCTCTTGGGCTGAAATCACAAATGTTTATCTCTTATTCACACTGCATGGGTAGTAAGATTAGTTATTTGTAGATAGTTTTTCCCCATGTTATCTTCACTCTGGGATCCAAGCTGATAAAACTTTCTCCACCTGGAACTAATCCCACACTTACAACATCGGAGTGAAGAGGACATAGGGAATGGCCCACTAGCTCATGAAGCTTTTGTCTGGAAGTAAGACGTGTCATTCCTGTTCCCATTTCATTTCTGTAAAGCAAATCAGGACACCACACTTCATCTGACTTTGGGGAGAAGTATACTTGTACCATTCCATTTTCTCAGGAGAAGGGAAGTCTAGAATATGGTTATCATCCCTAGTGACTATCATTTGTAGTTTGTCAGTCAGGGCTTTCCTAGAAACAGCTGACACCAAATTTGGTAGTGAGGAAGGCTTAGTAAGTAGACTAGTTATAAGAGTGTAGTATTTCAGTGGCTTATTGTGGTGTAATAAACTGTTCTCAAACTGAGTGAGTTACAACAGCACTTTATTATTAGTATAAATCTCAACTGTCTGGTTCAGGAATGCATGCACAGCACACTGGGGACAGCTCACATTTGCTCTATGATGTCTGGGGCCTGGAAGTTTGGGGATGCTGGATCTCTCGCTCCTTCCTTCCTTGGATGTCCTGTGTTAGCAGAGGTCCAAGAACTCAAAGAGTGAGTGCTTTGAAGGTTGCAGGAGTGAGGGGGTAGAAGCTACCGGGCTCTTAAGGCATGGGTCTAGAACCAAGGACAGTGTCCCTTCTGTCATATGTTGTTATCCATAGCAGCACAGAGTCCACCTTCCTTCAAGGGAGGGGACATAGACCCTCCCCCCATACTAGTAAGAGTATGAAAGAATTTGTAGCCATATTCTGGGTAGACTTACTATGCTTACCCTATCTAGTTCTGAGTATATATGTAACTGGCTGGAGGAAGCTAGTTGGATTTGAGCTTGAACTTCCCTTGCAGGTTACTGACAACCTGAGGAGCCCCTCAGGGAGGGTGTCAGGAGAGCAAAGGGCCAAGCTGCTCTTCCCTCTTCCTCTCATCTCCTGCTGGAATCTGACTGGGTGAGATGAAGTGGAAAACAGAGGGTGAGGGGACACTGGATAAAGTGTTCCACACAGGATAGCTGGGATATAGGACAGGGAGGTTGGAGAGCCACCCAGCACTTGGGCCCACATCTCAGCTTTCATTAGCAGGTGTATCTGACATCTGCAGTATGTGCTTAGTGCTCAAATGCATTGAAGTTGAAACACCCCTAAGGTGTGTTGACCCTTGTCTTATAGAACCTAAATGTGGTCTACAGTCATAGACCTAAATGTTGCAGGTGGTGATGCCAACAGTGTACCAGATGTTAGTGAATATGCACTATCAGAAGCTAAGCAGCCATCGCCGGATGAGGCTTATTATTACATGAATAGAGGCAGAGACAAGGTGTGTGATAAAGCTCTATGCTATGTGTCAGGAGTTCTAGTTCTTTTGTATTTACTGCTGTGTGACCTTCTATAAAATTTTTAACCTCTCTGAGTGTCAGTTTCCTTAGCTGCACACTGAAGATAGTAATATTTCTCTGTCTTATTTAGAGGATATGAAGATTAAATATCTGCACATTTTGAAAAATCATATCCTGCTATATGCAAAAGAATCACCATAGTTATTCTGCCATTGTATGTTCAGAGTGTTTAGTGAATGTGCACCAGGGTCCAGCTCTTCTCACTGCACAGCTTTCTCATTTCCATGGAGTTTATAACCTGGGGCCCAAGTGACTGGCAGGTTACCCACAAACTTGAAGCAAGGGCCTGGTGGGTGGGGAGGGTGGGGCTGGCACATCAGTGCAAATAGGAACATTGCAGGAAAGCAGGTGAGAGCTTTGTTTGAAGAGAGAGTGTCATCAGGAGCTGTTATGGTTTGTTGTCCCCCAAAAGCCTCATGCAGTCATGGGGAGGACTTCTAGAGTTGGTGATCAAACATGATCCTCTGGGATTATAGGTATGAGTGCTGCTAGATTATGAGTGTGAGCATTACACCCAGCCTGGGTGTAATGAATGAAGATTAAGGGAGACAGACTTGCTCTCTGCAGTCAGTGTTGCTGCTATTCCTCCCTTTTGCTCTTATTCTTTGCTGCCTTCCTCTGCCATAAATGGTTGCTCTCTGCCACGTGCTGCTCTGCCTTGGAGCCAGCTTAGTAGGGACTGAAACCTCCAGTAATTGTGAGCTAAATAAACCTTTAGTTCCTTCATTTGTCCCAGCAACAAGAAAAGAGTAACTGAGACAAGTTACTCTGAGGCACAAAACAGAGATGATGGTATTCCTGGAGCTCTGTAGTGCATGGAACAGGCATGCTTGTTTTATTCCTTAGTTGGATGAACATTCATGTCCACCATGAGCAATGTAGAGGGTATCAGATGTAAGCAGAATCAAGCATCATATGTGGACTGGCATTCTGGAAGTTATGGTGGTGAACAGAAGAAAAAAGGGAGTTCAAGAGCAGGGGAGTCTTTGGGGAGATGGGGATGTGAAAATCAGGCCAGGCAGGCTTCAAGATTCAAAAGGAGTAGGCCTTTCTCCACTCACCACAAAACTTCCAGAATGCCTGCAAGAGGCATCTGTTTCTTCCTGACATACAGTGCCCACCGTTTTCTCCACTGGATTGTCAGATTCCCTTCAGAAGGTTTGTACACAATCATTTCACAAACAAGACACTGTGCTTCTGGCTCCTGAGCCCAGCTGTCCCTTCTTCCTAACCTTGTACTTTTTTCCTTTCTTGTCTGCCTGCCATGCTGACTGAACCTGTCCTCTCCTCCCCTAATGAGGACCTGGGCCCCAGGCTTGGTATCTGCAGAGCTGCATCCTGTTCAGTGGGGACCTGAGTATTGTGCACAGTGCTTGGAGCCTCTTCCTGAAGGGCTGACTTGTGCCCTTCAGAGTTAGCATACCAAAGCAAACAGCGCATACTTGGGTCCCCAAGGCCACACAGCTTATCCTCCGAACACCCTCTTTTCGTGTAGCCTAGGAAGGATTGGACCATCTGTGATCCTCCATCAACAGCCCTTTTGGTGGTCTGAAGTGCTCTCCATCTGTTTTTGCAAAGGATATTTGGAGCACACTGTAAAAACAAGGGGTCCTCGGAGGGCAATTTTTATTTAATAGCTATTAGAAAATAATCAGTATTTAAGTGAAAAAGTGAACATTACCTGACAAGACTTTTGCTTGTTCACAAGCAAAAGAGATTGAGAGCTGTATGATAAACCCACTAATAAGGAGTATTATACATAAAATGTTACATATACAATATAATTTCTATTTTTACTCTTTAAAAACAATGCAAATTGTCATTTTTCTAGTTACTAGGCCCAGAAACCTTATTTCACACTCCCCTAGGATAGCACCAATCTCTCTTCATTAGGTTCTTTAATCTCTTTTCATTCTTCCACCAGCATCACTTTAGGTCTTCATCTCCATCCTTCTTGCACAGATTTCATTGTAGCAGCTTCTGTCTAGAATGTCTGCATGCCACTGCTGGCTTAGATTTTCTGGGTACTGCAGTGTTAAGTCCGGCATCCTTTCTCTATGGCCTTCTGTGCTCCACCACCTCCAGTTTCCTTGGGCCCCACTAGATGCTGTCTGCACACCACCTCCTTCTTAGCTCTAGGGCTGCCTGCACTCTGTCTGTTGCCTGGGCTCGGCGTGCTCCTTTCCATCAGTCCCTGTGGTCATATCTTACTTCAAGGACACCTTAAGCCTCACAACCTCCTGCTGCTGTCCCCGACTGGAGGCTCTAGGCCTCTTGTGTTTCTAGAATTTGTAGCTCTCCATGCCTCATGGGCACTTGTACCTGGCTAATGTTAAACAAATCTTGTATTATTGCTGCTGAAACTCCTGAAAGGGCCAAGGAATCTTTGCATGAACCCCTGCAAAGATTGTTTTCAATTAATGAGGGAAATGTGGACTACATCTCAAGGCAGTTTATGGTTTAAGCACTAAGTCCTGTACTCTTCTTCATGTAGTTGTACTTTTCAAAGGTGAGTTTTGGTGGGTGCCATGCTTAAAAGCAAGTCTGGCATGAAAATGAATGTGGAACAAGAAGCGAGGCTCTGGCTGCTGAGGCTGAGTCCCCTACAGCTTGTTCGGACATAGCTACATATAACTTGGTTGTATCTAAATACTTAATCAGTAGAATGGCTGGTTGGATTTTTTTTTATTTAGGGAAAGCTCTGAAAAATCTGATCATTGTTGTATATGCTGTAGACTGAGAAAGGTTAGAGCCTTTGGACTATGTTGTATGCTTGTTTATGCTTGGGATTTGGCAAACTGTGTTCTGTGGACCATATCTGGCCTATGACCTGTTTTGTATCTCCCAAGAGTGAAGAAAGATTTTTCTTCTGTCAGTGGATGAATTGCTAAGTGAAATGTGAGATATGTCACAGTGGAATGTGTATAAAAGGGAAGAAAAATGAAATTTCTGACATGATGCAACACAGGTGAATCTTAAGGACATTATGTTAAGTGAGATAAAACAGTCACAGAAGGACAAATACTATATGATGCTACTTATGTAAGGAATTTAGAGTAGTTAAATCCACAGACAGAAAAGTAGAAAGACATTTTTCAAGGACAGGGGAAAACAGATTTGCTGTTTAATGGTATCATAGTTACTTTCTTATTGCTACAAGACAATGCCCAACACCTACAACTTAAAGAAGGAAAAGATTACTTAGCTCCATTTGCAGAGGTTTCAGTTCATGATCAGCTGGCTCCACAGCAGGGTGACATGGCAGAGGAGAAATGCTCATGGTGTGGCAGCAGGAAGCAGAGAGAGGAAAGATCAGGAAAGAGGGAGACCTAGAGACCCTTCCAGCCCTCACCTCCAGTGACCCACCTCATCCAACCAACTGGGCTTCCCCTCCCAACATCACAGTCAGCTGGAAACCCAGCAGTGGACTGACACTGAGGAATATCAAGTCCCCAATCCAGCCTCCCAAAAGCCTTACCTGCGAGTGTGTGGCTTTGGTGGGGGCATCTAGATAGAAGTTGTAACGAATGGGTAGAGTTTCAGTTTTAAAAGATGTACACACTGTGAATATACATCTGTAACATCACTGAACAATACTTAAAAATGATTATGGTAGTAAGTTTTATGTGTATTTTATCTTAATTTTTAAAAGGACTAGTTTTTCACATTTTTCAAAGATTAAAAACTAAAATAAATACACAAAAGCAAATGTGGATCCCAAAGTCTAAAATAATTTCCCTAGGTTTTATAGAACACGTCTTCTAGCCCTGCTCTAGAGGGACAGTGTCCTATATAGGTGACCAGTGAAATTTTGATATTAATATTAGTGGAAGTTCCCAGATAGACAGACATGGCCTAGTAAGAGAATTAGTAAGTAATTTATTTTTGCGCACAGAGATCAGGCTGAGGAGCAGATTAAATATCGGTGAGGCAGGCTCTAGTCACTCACCTGGGAGAGTCTGTCCCGATGTGCCACCAAGGGTCCTGGGCTGGCAGGAGCAACTGATGATGACTTCAGCACTTGTCCTGACTGAGGTACAATTAGAATGAGAACTGGCAGCATGTTTGGATAAGAAAGGGTTGTCCAAGCCATGCCCTGGGCTCGGTTATAGCACTTTGGCCAAGTTCCTTGTAAGCCAGGCTGGTCTACTATTCGCTGGGTTGTTTTGACCCCATTATTTAGAGTGTATTAGAGAATGAAGGCAGAACTTTGGGACCCTGTCTGGTAGATGGAGGCAGAGCCCTAAGGGGAAGATGCTGAATTTAGGGCTGGACACAAGGGACTGTAATTGTATACCATCCTTTTTTTTTTTTTGCAGGCTGTTCAAGGTATTAACAGTGAAAGATGAAAGGCTGCACCTTTGGTTATTGCAGAGAGCAGGTAGCTGTGCAGATTAGTCCATACAGCTGTTCTTAGAAAAACAGAAACTAGATATCTACCCAAAAACCCAATTTTTCTACCATCTCCTGTGCTCTGAATGAGTGCTTGAACAGTGCCTACTGGTAGAGTAATTTCAGGTTTTTCCTTAAAGTTGTGTTGGGTTGGGCTGAGCCATTGTGTAGTCTGCTTGCTTTACATCTTGCCTCCCCTACATACATACATATTCATGATCTGTATCCTGAAAGCTCAGTAATTCATGGCTTATTGACTTAAATTGATGGATAGAAGGTTTTAGGGACATGAAAAAATTAAGGAAATTTTGAGAGGCTGGGGACAGCCACACAGTTGCCCACTGCTGTTAGAGTGTGTGGGTTGGAGTTGGGTGGACCTCCCTTAGATCCCAGTTGGACTCCTACTGGCCAGGCATGTTTTAGACTTTTATGTCCAGTGAGAGTTGCAAATGAGGATTTTTAAGAGCAATTAAATACTGTCATTGTTATCACCATTATAAAATATTAATGGACTATAATTGGGTGCTGAGTTTGTAGCAGGAATGCTTGGGTCCCTTATGTCACTGCAGTGAGTGCATAGAACAGCTGCTCCCCAGCCACTGTGCAGCTCTGTCTTCTCAGGAGTCTCTGGCCTGGGACAAAGTGGAGGGAAGGAAACAGGGAGTGATCAGGTGGGAGGAGAGGTGAGGCTGGGCTTCTTCCTTGCTGTTTTGGTTTATGTCTAGATGCCCATCCAAAGCCTCATACAGTCATAGGGCAGGCTTCTAGAGTTTTTGATTGACTCATGGTCCAAGGCTGGGATGATGGGTGTGAGAGTACACCCTCCCTGGGGTGGGCAATATAAGGGAGGGAGAGAGGCTTACTTGCTGCTTGTCTCCCTTTTTGCTCTTGCTGCTTTTGCTCTTTTTTTTTGGCCATGAACTGTTGTCCTCTGTCCTGTGCCACTCTGCCTTGGAGCTAGCCGAATATGGACTGAAACCTCTTCAAACTCTGAGCTCAATAAACCTTTCCTTCTTTAATTCTGGGTGTCAGGCACTTTGCTCAGTGAGAAAAAAAGTAACTGAGACACTTACTTTTCTGGATGACTTGTAATTCCTTTTCTGGATGCTGATCATGTATGTTTCTTATCCTCTGCTGTCCTCTGTGTCACCACTCTCTGATGCAAAATAGCTTGATATTTTAGGTCTGTTTCTATAGCATTCTACATATTGAATTTGTAATTCTAACACTGTAGAAATTTACTGATCAAATCATTACTTTAAACAGCAAATTGAAAAAGAAAAGACATCAAAGCATGGGATTAGGATGGCATTTTGGACCCATCCCCTTTCTTATTTGGTGATTCTCTTATGTTTCAGGCTTTTTAAGCTCTGGGTTGAACTATATACAAAGATATGGTGGCATATTTTTTCTTGTCTCTACACTATGTTTTTACCTAATGCATTTTGATATTATTGATTCATGATTTTTAGTCACTAAAGACCTCTAACTGCTGTCTTATTTTTTTAAAAAAAAATATTTAATTAATTTATTTATTTTTTGTGGTACCAGGGATTGAACTCAGGATGTTGTAGGATAGCTCTACTGAGCTATCTACCCGGCCCTTGCTGTCTTATTTTGATGGCTACTTATTTCTTTTCCTGTAATAGTGCTGAGCTGTATTGTTTACATGGAACTTTGTCTATTTCTTTGTTTTATTATGCTTAGAGTGAACCAGGTACTTAAGACTCTATCCTCCACTGCCCTAAGAAGGTACTGTCCTTTCATCCACACAGACTCCCCTAACCCACTGGTCTGTAGCAACAGGAGGGCAGTCTCAGTGACATCTGGAGAGATGAGCTCATCCTTATGGGAAGTTGCTGTTGTCACCTGCAGCTGCACAGGAGGCTGAGCTGGCCCTGGGGTATGCCAGCTAGCAGTTGGGGAAGCTGTGCTCAGTGGTGGAGCTGGAGACATCTAGCATGCTCTCTGCTCACCTCCTGTGGTCCTCATCCTTGCTGGGGAGCCCGTTTTGACCTGTGGCCATGTGTAAGGAGCTCAGCTTAGTTTTGGTAGGAGCATGGGTCCAAACAATGTCTCTCTCCTGTGTTACTGCCAATGCAGGGTGGCCAGATGTAAAGAGCATGATAGTCCGGCAGTAATTGCAGTTGAATGAGGTAATTAAAAGGCCCAGGCCTGTTGTGGGCCCACAGCTATGTACGTGGAGCAGCAGCCTCATTCACTATTAAACCTGGATGAAAAAGATTGTATTATGCGGCCAGCTCTGGGCCAGATAATTAATAACTTCCCTGTTTAGTGAGAGCCAGCAATAACATAGACCTGAAAGAGTTATAGTGACAAGTGTGAGGCTTTGTTTTAGAAATATTTGATTTATTAATTGAAAACTAAAAGTATGTATCATTTAATGTATTCATTTTGTGTATTCAATTAATTTGGTTTTGGAAAATAGTCTAGCTTAACTTCAAAAATAGACTCAAAAATGAATTTTGAAGTAAAGGACATCTAGCTTTGAGGCATAGTGGTCTTTGCTACTTTAATTAATAACATGACTATAACAAGTATCACTATATGTACTGTATCTATAGATAGTGATATTGTCCTCATCAGGATCTTGTGAAGAATAAATAATATGTATTACTCTTCTGGATGACTTGCATGTGTGCGTGTGTGTGCGTATGCATGTGCCTGTGCGTGTGCGTGTGCATGTGTGTGTGTGTGTGTGTGTGTGTGTGTGTGTATTAGTTATGTTTTAATGTGTTTGGTACACGGTCTCACTACGCAGCTTGGACTCACAGCAGTCCTCCTGTTTACAGCCTTCCTCATGCTGGGATTACGTGAATGTGGCTGACACATCAGGTGGTGCTTGCAATCAAACCCCAGTCCCTGCATTTGCCTAAACAGGCACTTAGTTGGCTATGCTATCTCACCAGCCCTAAATAATATATTAAAGTGCTATTTTTAAAATTTTTATTTTGGGGAATGGTCTATAGGATGTTCAGAGTCTCGCCACCAGATCAGACTCGTAGTGACCTGCCTGTTCACAGCCTCCCAAGGGCTGGGATTACAGATGTCCAGTCTTAATTGCCGTCTCAGCACTCCCTAGGGTGGGTCTGGCACAGCAGGCCTGGGGATCAAACCCCAGGCCCCTGTGCCTGCCTGCAGGTGCTATAATCTGCTGAACTATTTGGCCAGCCCTAAAGTGTTATCATTGTTGCAGGCATTTAGTATATGTTATGGCTCATATATAGATGTTCCCCCAAAGCCTCATGCACTGATAAATGGGGCTTTTCTCTGATGGCTGGGCCTAGAGTATGTAATTACCAAAATAATCTGTTGATGGGTGTTGCATAATTCTGGCTGTAGGTACTGGAAGGCCCTCTGTGAGTGTGAGTGCTTACAGTGGTTAACCTTGATTGAATATAAGGGACAGAAAGGAGAATGTGTGGTTGCTTGCTGTTGCTTTGCGGCCTTGCTGCCTTGTGTCTTCCATGAGCTGTTTCTCTTCTGCAATGCCCCTCTGCTGTGCCACTCTACCTCAAGGCCACCCAACTATGAAGTGAAACCTCTACAGACTGTGAGATACAGTAAGCTTTTCTTCCTTTAACTATGGGGGCTGGCATTTTGTCTCAGCAAGCTTAGTACTAAGAAGTACTAAACACATATTATCCATTATTATTGATTAACTAGATGAATTTCTAAAATGAAATATTCCTGGCTAGTCAGGAAGTCTTGACACCATTTTCAGACACAATGATAATGTTATGATTTTAGGTAATATACTTATTTTCCTTATATTATTTCATAGACTGCAAAACTTTGGATTTTCTTTTTCCTTATTTTTCTCTGCAATGTTCAGTTACTTACAGAGTTATTTTAGTCTAATTCTCAGTAGTGAAATGTGCAAAGATCAGTGCCTTAGACTTTTTTAAATTAAATTTGTAGCTGGGCCTGGTCATGCAGGCCTGTAATCCCAGCACTCAGGAGGCTGAGGCAGGAGGATTGTTGTGAATTTGAGATCAGCCTGAGCTACAAAGTGAGCTTAAGGCCAGCCTGAACTACATAGTGAGACCCTGTCTCAAAAAGACAAAAAAATAAATAAATTTGTGAGACTTGGTAATTGAAATTCATCCTGATCAGTGATGTGTCACATAAAGGTTATTCATTTTGGGGGGCGGGATTGACACATATATATCACATTTGGATCGTTTTAAATCTCTTTCCTCCCCTCTTTTCCCTTCCTCTGTTTCCCTTACCTATCTTCAAAAAAATTTGATTTCTTGTTTCCTCTTTATTTATGTTTTAGATTT
Source organism: Ctenomys sociabilis (assembly GCA_004027165.1). NCBI lineage: Eukaryota > Metazoa > Chordata > Mammalia > Rodentia > Ctenomyidae > Ctenomys > Ctenomys sociabilis. The sequence continues at coordinate 17,485 of PVKA01000923.1, forward strand.
TTTACTTTATATAGATGGATAGATAGTAGTACAATAATGAGGGGAACTTGAATACCCTACTCTTAACAGATAGACAAGCCAAGAGACAGGAAGTCAACAAAGAAATATCAGAGTTGAACCACACCATTGAACAAATGGGTTTAACTCTCTGTGGTGTTTCATCCAACAAGAGCCGAGTTCACATTCTTCTTAGTAGCCCACAGAACTTTCTCTAAAATACACCATGTTTAAATAAGTACAAAGGAATAGAAATAATCTTTTGTATCTTGTCAGATGATAATAGAATGAAACTAGATGTCAACAATGAAAGAAAGTATAGACACTACACTATATCTTAAGAGATTAAATAATATATTCTTGAATAATTGGTGTGTCACAGAAAAAATTAGAGAAATTTATTTTTTAATTTTTATTTTTATTTTTATTTTTTTGAGACAGGGTCTCACTATGCAGTTCAGGCTGGCCTTAAACTCACTTTATAGCTCAGGCTGGTCTCAAACTCACAACAATCCTCCTGCCTCAGCCTCCCAAGTGCTGGGATTACAGGCCTGCGCCACCACGCCCGGCTTTAGAGAAGAAATTTAAAAATGACTAGAATCAAATGACAGTGGTAGTGCAACATATCAGATCTTTGGGCTTCTTAAACACAAGCTCCTGAGTTCCAGAAAGGCTTATCTGACTCAGGGTCAAAGCGCAGGAGTTTTCCCTTTAGCCAGCACCCTCATTCTCCAGGGACCATGCTGAGAGGAACACTGACTTGTGCTCTTCTGCTGGTGTCACAGCTGATGCTGTTTTATTAGATTACGGCTCCAAAGGATGTGCGTTCTACTTTTATGTGTTCCATATGTCCCATTCCAGTTAGGGATCCAGTTTTGTCATCTGTGGTAATCGCTACTCTTTTAGTCTGCCAAGATGGTGGTGGCCATTAAACAAGAAGATAGATAAAAATGCTTTAGGAAGTAAGGTATTAAAATGGGGGCATTATCTACTTGGCTCCCTTTTGAGCTGTTTTTGTCATCAAAGCAGGGAATAGGTCAAGATATTTTGTATAATTTAATGACTCCATAATAGAATTATTTGGAGGTGAGCAGTGAAAGACAACTGTTGCATCAGTAAGTGTGGGTTGTAGGAAGGGGTGTCTAAAGCTGTGTGAGATGCTATTAGGCCGAGGGAGGAACTGTCCTTTGTTCAGGATGCTGCACATGTTCCACAGTTTATTACTATGAAATCAACTCTGCTGTCCTAAATATCCTCAGAAAGATGTGTGGACATTGATATCAGTGCCCTAAGAATTTGTCTTTCTGATAGAAATGTCAGCTTGGGATGGCTATTTTTGCCATGCACTGATATCACCCAATATAATAAGGTATCACCATTCCACCATTGAGCCAGTTCTACCAAATTGTTGTGATGCTATATGATGTGGACAAGCTGTGCTTCTTGGAATGTGACATTCTAACATAAAAATGGGTTGGAAAAAACGTGGTAGAATCCAACTATTTATGTATTCTGATGTTATTTCTATCCCCCAACAATCCCACAAGGCCCGTATCTCTGACTGTTCCATACGGTTATACTGAGTGTGAATGAGCCTACCAGTTATTGGCCTGTGCTAAAGTCTTCTAAGTATATTACCCAACCTTTTCTCATTCTCTAGTGTCCAGACCTTTTTCCTCCTGAAACTCATCCTGATCAGTCCAGTTCTCTAGATTTTGGCATTCGTGATGTGTCACATAAATGTTATGATCATTATATCTTGACTCTCTCATACCTTTTGAGTAGGGGTTTTGCTTGTATATTTATTCATACATTCACTGAAAATATTTATAGAAGCATCTAGGATTTTCATGTTTATAATGTTATGTCTCTTAAATAAAATAATATGTAAACAAAGATATAATAACTAGCCCTGTGTATGTAGTAAATGTGAGGACATTGGAGGAGAAACTTAAGGAGAGATGAAGTAGGTGAGAGATCTGGGTCAGGCTGATGAATTGATGTTTGACTAATGATGGACACTTTGGGTGACATGAAGTGGGCAGACAGTGAGGTGCTTGAGGGAAGAGTGTTTAGCATTGGCTGCAGATGCTGTTGCTGAAAGTGAGACAGCTTTTAATTGTTGCATCAGCCCAAGAGGGAGCTAAGTTTGAGAGAAAGTTGCTGGAAAACATATAAAGAAAGATAGCAGTATTTTGAACAAAGAAACAAAGCGAACAAAACGATTACTAAAGAATTAGTGATGGCTGCACAAATCATGTAGGAAATGTGCTCTCACAGGTAGGAATGAAATTGTATAAGATGGTTAAACTTAACTGTTTTTGCTTTAGTTGCCTATGAAATACCAAGTTAAAAATAATTTTCAATATGTCACTGCTATGGTTGTCTATCAAGACCTCAAACCATGTGGATAAGCCCAGGTGGTATTTATATTTACATCAAGTATTTAATACATATACAGATTGAGCATCCCTAATCAGAAAATCCAGAATACTCTTGAAATTGGAAACCACATTTTAGAAAACCGAAACAATCTGTAGTAGATGTAATTGTCCAGTTTCTTTCTGTGAAGATTAGGTTTTGTTTGTGAGAACATAGGAGGCTAGGCTTGAAATTCTTTGCTTAATTTCTTAGAGGGTTGTGTGTGCAGCAAAGGTCAGGGCTCATGTGTTCCTTACACTTGGCACAGAGTTGGCGCAGTGCTTGTTGCTTAATACAGATCCTGTGGGTTTATTAAATAACATCTCAATTATAAGAAATTTCACAGCTGGTATGGATTTCATGAAATCTATGCATTTATTTTGCTAAATCTGAATGGAGAAATTAAATTAGAGATAGAAGCATAGCATGTTATATACACATGTAGAATTTTAGCACTAGCCATGATTCTACGGATTATTTCATCATAGTTTCTTGTAAAGGCTTTGAGGACCAGAGATTAAGTGATTTGCTTATGCTCAACCTTCAGCCAAAGCCAGATCTCAAGGTCTCTTTCCAGAAGCATTTGAAGAAACTCCTAGGTCCATGACTCCTTTCATGATGAGAGTTTAACTCCTAATCTTCCAAAACAGGCTTTAGAAAAAAAAAAAAATTCTCCTTGCTCCTGTTAATTTCAAGATAGAATTTCTGAAAGAGCAATTGCTTTTTCTTTGTAGGCTCCTTCACAGTGCAGGAGGTCACTTGGGTGCACTGACATTAATTTTTGGTGTCCTTTACTCCTGCTAAGAATGTTCGGAAAGGGGAGCTTGCACCATCTAGTGGATCTAAGAAGAGGCTCTCAGATTTAATTTGTTAGTTACCCTCCTTTTAAAAGAAGAAAGGAGCAATATTGTTATTGTTCTGCAGATTCTCCTGTGTGAACCTTGGTATCACAAGAGGGACTGGTACCAGCCTCGAGTTAAGGTTGAGTCACTTTGTGCCTTACGGTTCTAAAATCATAGCACACTGTTAGCCATGCTTTATTTGTTTCTCAGTGGAAGGAGAAGGTGAGGCAGAATGTACAGAAATCTGGGGTTTTCAGCCAGTGGTTGGTGCTTGGGTTCTTTGAGTCAATTCAAAACATTAGCTCATCTGTAATGGGCTTTCTCATTACAGATTATTCCCTCTGTTGTTAACTTATTTGGACAATTAATTTAGGTTAGATAAATGAAGTTTATGGAAGCTTCTAATCATGCCTTTATTTTCCTTCAGTAGGTAGTAAGTCTTTTCACAGGCTCCAGAAATTATTTATCTCATGTGGCAGGTGGGAGAAGACAGTATTTGCCAAGTGCGATGATTTGGTGACTGAATGGACTAAGGTGGGGGTTCTCAGCACTGATTTCCTGTATGACCTGAAACACCCACTTATCTCCTGCACCTGTATTCTCTTTTAAAGGAGTGTATTTAAACATCTTTATATTGAGAAAGTACTTCTCAGAAAAAACTAGATCTTTTAAAAAACTTTAGAACCTTTCAAAAGAAATATCTTACACAGCAGCCTAGTACATGTATAGTTAGTTAGATGCCCTCTGTGGCTGTAATAGGGAGGCTTTATAATGGTACTTCCCATGAGGGTACATGTTGTGGTCAATGTGGGATACCCAACACTGTCCCTAGATTCTGATTAACTACATTAGGATGAGGGCACGAGCATGGCGCTCTTTAATAACTCCTCAGGCAATTCTAACACAGCAACATGGTTGAGAACCACAGCTGTTAGGAATCCTTCAGGTGCTAGACCAGGATGCCAAGAAATTGTTAAAATTCTTGTCTTGACAGCTTCTCTTTGGAATAGTATAAAGAACATAAAATTTATGTCAGGTAGACCTAAGTTTAAATCTGGTCGCTGCCACTAACCTTTTACTTGGAAGACAAAGTCCTCACTACCTGGAAGGGCCAAGATGGTCTAACTCTGAATGTGTGTGCAGCACCCACTGCAGTGGTGGCTCAGAAGCAGGACTTGGTAAGTGGCAGCTATTTTTAAAACTACCATTAGTAGAGGTAATAATGGTGATGAACATTACAATGATGTTCTCCATCTTTGGATGGTAGTGCCATGGTCTGTGTGTCCCTAGATTCTGATTAATTGTTTTCCTGGTGAGGGCAGCAAGGAAGTACTGCTGGAGGCTCAGCTGGACTGGTGTGGGTGAGTTTTCTCTTCATGTTCACACATCAACATGTTATTTAGAGGCTTATCGCACCCCTATCCCTTAACATGTAGTTTGCTCCCTACAAGAGACAATTTTACTGATCACTCATATACATTTTGCTGTTTTAACTCAGAGGGATGGAACAGAAAGCTTTATTAAATAGTACAGAAGAAGGATTAGGGGAAAGGAGAAAACAAGATTCCCTGTGATATCTTTGGTGTAAGTCCTGTCTGCTGCTGTGGAGGTAATGTGGGCTTTGGAACCACCAAAACCTGAACCACTGGGGAGCTGGGAAAAGAAAAGGCCAGATGACTGACAATCTTGGTTACTTCACTCCTGTTGCTGAGACAGAATACACAAAGAAAAGATTTATGCAGCTCACAGTTTGTGGAGATTTCAGTTCATAATCAGCTGGCTCCAAGGCAGGGTGGTGTGGTGAGGAGCAGCAGTTCTAAGTAGCAAAAGACATACATGTGAAAAGAGCAAAAAGGGGAGAATAAGCCTCTTTTTCTCCTTTACATTCATTGTAAGTAGGCTATGCCCTTGGGGTAGGTGTAGCTCACACACCATCTCTGTGTCCTCCTCTTGCACAGGCTGAGGATGTTTATAGTATGAGGACCCTGGGCCTTCTTCTGAGTCACTTAAGATTGTAGACTTCTCAAGCTGATGTAATATATCAACCATTACAACAGTGAAGAATGGTGAGGGTCACATGCAACAGCCATCAGGTCAGGTTTCTGATGGGGCTGCCTGTGTGTTATCTTGAGTTCATCTTGTCCCCCCATCATTAGCCAGTAGTTACCAGGATCTAGAGGACAATACCATTTCATTAAATTACTTGACTTAGGTATAGAGCATTTATTTGAATAATTATTATTGCATTCATAGTGGAGGGAGCTGAAATGAAGTTTAATTGAGGCATTAAAAACTTTGCTTAGCTCCTAAGTTAATAATAGTTGAGAAGGGTGAACAAAATTTCTCTGGCAAATGGTGGCCAAAATAATACTTTCATTACCAACAAAACTACTACCAGAGAATAGGCTTTATTTACCTTTGTGGACAAGATTCCCTAATATTGAAATCCACATTAGAATCACCAGACTCACTGTTGAAGCTGTTTGTGGAAGAGCAGAGAAGAATCTGTTTCTGCCAGAAGTCTGGCTCCAGGAGAAACCAGAGGGAAAAATGACAAGTTTGCTCTCTTGTCCTTGGGGAAAATTATCATGGGCAGCAGCATACGGAGGCCAGAATTTCTCTGTTAGTGGATCAAGCATGTGAGAGGAAATGTTAGGACTGGAGATGTCATTTTACTCTATCAGATCTCCAACAGTCCAATCTTTCTTAGTTCTAATGAGTTTGGAGGTAGTAATCCATATTGAAAAAGCAAATGGAGGTGGAATAAGTGAAAAAGGCCCTGTTGCTTGCAGATAACTGTGTTACTTGTTTTACTTGAGGTTGAGAAATCTCACCTCAATCAAAGTCCTTCCCTCCCCTCATAATTCCAGATGCAGTCTGAAGTCGGGTGAGTATCCTCATCCTTTAGACAGTCCATTCTTGGTACTAACTAGGTTCCTGCTGGATTATCTTTCCTCCTCCCTGTCTCTGTGTTTGAAATCTGTTCATCTTTAAAGTCTCAATAAAAGCTGCATATTGGGCGACAGCCTCATACTTAAATGCACATTGATTTCTCTCATCTCTAAGCAGCCACTGAGCTTTCAAGTGGGACCAGAAGCACTTGTGTCATCATTACACTTTTTCAGCCACCTACTTTTAGTACCTTGAAGAGAAGATGTTTCTTGTACTTTATCCCCAGTTACTTGCATAATTTGTACATGTAAAGCACTCAAAAATACAAAGTTAGTTAAAAAATAATACACACACAGTTAATTAAATGTATCCAAAGAAGTGGTGAGCACCTTCTAAAATAGCATGATATGATGTGTTGGTTATGCTAGCAAATCAAATCACCAAGGGAAAGAAGTAACATTAGATTTCAGGAACATGGTACTAGCAGAAAGACAGAGATTCTCAGAATTTTGGAGCTGACATGTCATCTAGTTGAACAATGTTTTACAGCAGATTTCTTTTTACATTTTGGACCTTATTTACTCTTTCAGACAAGTGCTGTTGAACATTTTCTTTCCATATACTTATTTGCTATTTGTATTTCTTTGAGAAGTGTGTACTCATCTCAAATGCCCAGCTTTGGAGTGGGTCTTTAAATTTGTGAGGTCTGATTTTTTTGAGTTCTTTATATGTTGTTAATAGTAATCCTCTGTCTGAGGAACAGCTAGCAAACAGTCTGTCCCACATCGTGAGCTGTCTCTTCACTCTGTTAGCAATTTCTCTTGCTGTGCAAAAGCCTTTTTTTCCCCTCTTTTTTTTTTTTTTAATTAATTTCATTGAGAAACAGCAATGGGACAGTTTGAAAACCAAATAGTAGGACAGTTTCAATAATTAATACATTGCATAGTGTTGTCTTCATAATGGTTATTCATACTATAAGATGCAGAGATATCCTGTCCAAAAACTATTAGTATGAATCTTTCTTCTCATTGAATTAAGAGAAAGTAGCTGTATATCTATCTTAACTATTTTATATATACAGATACAAAATGGTCCTTAATTTATATCCCTTTATTTTCATTTAGTTTTGTCAGAGGTGTGTATTCCCTTGCCATTTAAATATTGTACATGCGTGAATTCAGCAAAATAATTCAATATAGTCCAGTAGTCCGTAATAGTAGTGGGTTATCTGTAGGACTGGCAATGTCAGAAATTGTTGATTTGAGCCTTTTACAGCTCAGCATATTGATATGGCTTTACTTTCTGTATCTTGGTTAAGACCAAGATAAGGCAAGATGTATATAACAAGAAATGTAACTTTTGTACCTGACAAGGTCAGTCAAATCCCCTCAGGATTTATCCTGAAACCCTATACCACAGTTTGTAGATCCTTTGTCAGTGTCAGCCATTTGGATGAGTCACGGCCATTGCTTGACCAATTTTCTCTCTGTGAAAGCCTGAGAGAATGATTTCTTTCCATGGTACTCTCCTTAGGCACACTCTACATCATTGATCACTTTCCTCTGTGGCCCCATAATCTTGATGAGTAGATCTGAGACACAACTGAGTTCCAGGATGTTACAGTTCTCCTATGTCCTGAGTCCTCACTGACTTTGACAGGCTAGAGCCAAATTGTTGGCTGTCCTCGCAGCCCTTCTTTTTCTCCGAGTTTTTGGTTTTCAAACTTAAGTTGTTAACCCTCCAGAAGAGAAGCTTAATGATATTATTACCCTATAACATAGGCAGTTGAGTTTAACCTCACCCTCTGTCTGAATATCAAACATCTTAGATTTAACATGGAACATGTATTTTCCACAAAGTATTGATATATTAAACTTCAAATCCCTATAGAATGTGAAGAAAAAAATGTGAAAAATAGGAATAAACACATTTTTCCACAGAAATTTAGAAATCTAACCATATACAGCATTGTAGCAGGATAGTCCTATGACTTCTTTTTCTTGTCGCTTGTTTTCATATATTAACCTTTTTAAAATGAACATTTACTTGAGAAACAGTAGAGCAGTAGTTGGTATGACATGACAAGCATTACACATTTAGAAGGCCAGAATGATAGGCATTCCAAGCATGACCCTACTATTACACATTTCTGTCTTCACTGCAGCTACTTAGTTCACAGGTATCAGCATATATAGTTAGTCAGGATGAAAATCCTACCAATTAACTCCTACTTTCAAAACTTGCTACAGATTCTCAGTATCATTCCTTAACCATCTTGTGGATATAAATGTATGGCTTTGCCCCTGTCATGTTTCCTAGCTTTTCACCTTGCCCTCTCTTTGTTGTTCTTCAGATCTCACTTTCCTTTAGCTATATTTCTTCTTTTGAGTTCTTATACGAGGGAGAGTATACAATATTTACACATGTGGGTCTGGTTTATTTCACTTACGAGTATATCTTCAAGTGGCATCCACTTAAATATAAAGACTTCTAGTTTGTCATTCTTTATAGCTGAGAAATACTCCATTGTATTAAAATACCACATGTTTTTCATCCATTCCTCAGGTGACCGGGATCTTGGTTGTTTCCAAGATTCATCTATCACAAATTGTGTTGCTATATGCATAGGTGCACATATATCACTACGATATGATCTCAATTCCTCTGGCAAAATTCCCAGTAGGGGCATAGCTGGTTTCAATGGGATTTCCAGTCCTAGTTTCTGAAGGAGTCTCCACACTGATTTCCATAATGGTTGCACCAGTCTACATTCCCACCAGCAGGGGAGAACAGTTCGTTTTTCCCCCACACCCTCTCCAGCATTTGTTGTTGTTTTATGTCTTTATGATAGTCATTCTTTCTGGAGTGAGATGGTATCTCAGTGTTGTTTTATTTATTTTTATTTTTATTTTATTGAACCACAAATATCAATGAGATAGTTTTAAGATACCTTGACAAGATGGATTTGATAAATTAATACATTGGAAACTGTTTTCATAATGTTTTGGTATCGTAGAAGGTGCATACATGATACTATACTTACAAACATTATTATGCCATATGTCTCTTATCAGTAAATTAAGAGAGTGTAGTTGTTCATGTATCTTATTTTTTTATGCTGAATTACATCAAAGATTCAATAATTAATACTTTCTACCTAATTATTTTCCTAGTGGTTGTCCATAGTACTAGAAGCTGACATAATATCCTGTCTAACCACCATTAGTGCAAATCTTGCCTCTCATAGAATTATGTAGAAGCACGGTGTTATCTATCCCAACTGTACTGTCAATACACACACATCATGATTCTTCCTTTCTATACCCCTTCCTTTGTCTACACCTGTCAAAGATGGGCACTCCATTGTCATTCAGCTAACTTAGGTGCCTGAACTCAATGACGCAAACCAACACAGTCCAGCATTCCACAACAATATTGAGTTATCTGAAGAAGTTGTCGACCATAGCCATTTACCGCTCAACTTATTATTATGGGCCCACATTGTATACCTTATTTTTACACTTTTCTGCTGGATGGTTAAGACCTAGATACAGCAAGATCTATATACCAACACGTGTACTTTTTGTTTCTTATGAGGTCAGTGAAGTCCCCTCAGGGTTTATTTTGTAGTCCTGTACCTTACTCTGTAGATCCTTTGTCTGTGTCATCCATGTGGATGAGTCATGGCCAATACTTGACCAGTTTGCTCTCTGTGAGAGCCTGAAAGAAAGTTTTCTCCCCATGTGACTCTCCCCAGGCACACTATAGAACTTTGATCTCTTTCCTCTGTGGCTCCATAATCTCCTTGTTCAGAAAATTTGGAGCTCAACTGAGTTTCATGATGTTGCAGTACAGGTTCTCCTATGTCCTGAGTCTTCGCTGATCTTGAAAGGCTAGGGCCAAAATGTTGCCTGGCCTTGTAGCTCTTGTATTTCTCCAATTCTGATCTGTGAACTTAGGTTGTTAACCATCCAGAAGAGAAGCTGATTAGTATCCTGCAGTATATGCCATTCACTTTGCCTTATTTGACTCAATTGTTTTTAATTCTTGTTGTACATTTCAATTTGTATTTCTTCTTTTCGCTTCTTATACTAGGGAGACTATACGATATTTACACATGTGTGTCTGGTTTATTCCACTTATGAGTATATGTTCAAGTGGCATCCACTTCAAAATAAATGCTTCAAGCCTATCACTCTTTTTTTTTTTTTTTTTTTTTTTTTTTTTTTTTTTTTTTTTTTTTTTTTTTTTTTTTTTTTTTTTTTTTTTTTTTTTTTTTTTTTTTTTTTTTTTTTTTTTTTTTTTTTTTTGTCTTTTTGAGACAGGGTCTCACTATGCAATTCAGGCTGGCCTTAAGCTCACTTTGTAGCTCAGGCTGGTCTTGAACTCAAAAAAATCCCCTGTCTCAGCCTCCCAAGTGCTGGGATTACAGGCATGCGCCACCATGCCCAGCAAGCTTATCATTCTTAATAGCTGAGTAATACTCCAGTATATAGAAATACTACAACTTTTTCAACCATTCCTCATGTGATGGACATCTTCGTTGTTTCCAAGATTTTGCTATCACAAATTGTGCTGCTATAAACATAGGTACACATATATCACTATGATATGATGTTTTTAGTTCCTCTGGGTCAATTTTCAGTAGGGGGATAGCTGGCTTGAATGATATTTCCAATACTAGTTTTTAAAGGATTCTCCATACTGATTTCCATAATGGTTGGACCAGTCTACATTCCCACCAGCAGTGGAGAAGTGTTCCCTTTTTCTCACATCCTCTCCAACATTTGTTGTTGCTTGATTTCCTTATGATAGCCATTCTTTCTGGAGTGAGATGGTATCTCAGTGTTGTTTTTATTTGGGTTTCATGAATGACTAGCGATGTGGAGCATTTTTTCATATATTTATTCACTTCTTTAATTTTGTCCTCTGAGAAGTGTGTATTTATCTCAGATGCCCATTTCTGAATTGGGTCTTCCAATTTGAGGACTCTGTTATATCTTAGTTCTTTATATATTCTAGAGAACAGACCTTTGTCTGATTGCTTATTAGTTAGGATTTTTTCAAAATTTGTGTGTTGTCTTTCCACTCTGTTGACAATTTCTTTTGACGTGCACAAGCTCCTCAAGAAGAGTTGATCCTAGTTGTTGATTCTTTCAAGTGCTTCTTGTGCAAATGTATGTTTGTTCATAAATTCTTTACCTACCCCTATGTCTTCAAGAGTTCCTCCTACTTTCTCTTCCAGGAGATTGTTCCTGTTTTAATGTTTAGATCTTTAATCCATTTTGACTTTAGTTTAGTGCCTGGTGATAGAGCTGGGTCCCATTTTATTTTTCGGCATATAGAAAGCTGTTTTCCAGCACCATTTGTTAAAGAAGCTATCTTTCTTCCAGTAAGTATGATTGGTCCCTTTGTTGAAGATCAGATGGCTGAGTGTGTTCATAGGTGCTTCTGCACCTTCTAATCTATTCCATTGATCCTCAGGTCTATTTTGTTGCCAATACAATGTTGATTTTATCACAGTGGCTTTGTAGTATAATTTCAAGTGAGGCATTGTGATGCCTCCTGCCTTGTCTTTTTTGGCCAAGATTGCCTTTGCTATTCTAGGTCATTTGTGGTTCCAAATAAATTTTAGGAATGATTTGTCTATGTCTCGGAAGTATGTTGGTGGCAGTTTGATGGGGATTGCATTAAATCTATACAGCAATTTTGGGAGTATGACCATCTTCACGATGTTGGTTCTTCCTATACAGGAGCATGGAGTATCTTTCCATTTTCTGAAATCCTCTATAATCTCTTTTCTTAGGGTGTGGTAATTTTCTGTGAAAAGATCTTTGACTTCCTTGGTTAAGTGACCCATTGATTGCTGATTAGGGTGTTGTTTAGTTTCCATGAATTTAGCGGGTTTTTCTGGTTTCTTTTGGCATTTATTTCCAGTTTCATTGCTCTGTGGTCAGATAATATGCATGGGATAATTTCTGTTTTCTTGCATATACTTAATGCATGACCTCTGGATTAGTATGTGGTCTGTTTTGGAAAATGACCCGAGTGCAGCTGAAAAAAATATGTATTCAGCTGTGGTTGGGTGGAACACTCTGTATATGTCCAGCAGGTCTATTTGTTCCAAGCTCTGGTTTAGTTTTGCTACTTGCTTGGTAATTTTTTGTCTGGTTGATCTATCTTTTTGGGATAAGGAGGTGTTAAGGTCTCCTGTTAGGATTGTGTTCTTAGACATGAGGTTATCATGTCCATTAAGATTTGTGTTACATAGTTGGATGCTCCTGTTATTGGTGCATAGATATTTATGAGTATTACCTCTTGCTCTTGTATTTTTCTCCTGACCAATATATAGTGGCCTTCTTTGTGTCATTTGATCATTCTTGGTTTGAAGTTGAGACTGTCTGAGAACAGAATTGCTACTCCTGCTTTTTTCTGAGGTGCTGGGGCATGTAGTATTGTTTTCCATCCTTAGACTTTGAGCCTATGAATGTCCTGTTTAGTTAAGTGTGTTTCTTTTATACAGCATATTGTTGAGTTTTGTTTCCTAATCCACTGTGCCAGTCTGTTTCTCTTAATTGGATAATTGAATCCGTTTACATTGATGGTTATAATTGAAATGTGCTGACTTATGTTTGTCATGATATTTACCTGGTGTTGTTTACTCCTTTGTATCCTGTGTTTAATTGTCTGTCCTGTTTAGTGGGTTCCTTCCATTGTCATTCATGGAGTTCTGGTCATTGTGGTCTCTCTCTAGAACATCTTTCAGCAGCCTTTGAAGGAATGGCTTTGTCATCATGAAATTCTTTAGTTGTTCTTTGCCATGGAAGCATTTCACTTCTCCATCAAACTTGAAAGAGAGTTTTGCAGGGTATAATAGTCTGGGCTGGAATTTGTTTTCATACAGGACTTGAAGAGCTCTGTTCCATGATCTCCTTGCCTTCATGGTTTGTGTAGACAAGTTGACTGTAATTCTGATGGGTTTTCCTTTGAATGTGATCTTTTTCTTCTCTCTAGCAGCTTTCAGTATATTATTTTTATGTTGGATTTCTGGGATCTTAACTGTTATATGTCTCGGTGTGTTTTTACTTGGGTTGAAGTTATTTGGTGTTGTGTATGCTTCGGTGACCTGAATGTTGGATTGTTTCCTCATATTTGTGAAGTGTTCTGCAATAACTTCTCCCCAAATTCTTTTTATGTCATTTGTATTGAAATTCTCATTGATAACAATTATTCTCACATTGTTCATCCTGGCATCATCTTGCAGGTGATGGATTATTTTTTCCTGCATTCTTGTTGTTTTTGAGAGATCCTTCTCTTCTTTTCACTAGCCGCACCGGCGTCTTCAAGATCTGAAACTCTGTCTTTGCTTTCACTCAAATGACTTTGTAGACTCGTGATTGATATTTTTATTTCTTCTATATCTCTTTGACTCTGTTTCATGTGTTCCATTTCTTTTCTGTATTGCTCATTCAAGGAGTCCATCATATTTCTGATCTACTCAATTTTTTTTATCTATGTCTTCTTTAGAGGTAGTTATTAATTCTTTTTCTGCAGTGTTTCATCCAAGTTGGGTTTCCTCTGTATATTTCCAGACTTGTTTCTGTATTTTAGAAGATATTATTTCAAAGAATTCTTTTTTGATTTCTGCTTTGAGTTCCTCATGACCTTTTTGCTGTTGTCTTTGCTTCAGCAAAAAATGTAATTCATACATTTCAGCTGGAGTAGTGCTCTCTGCACTTGTTCTGGGTGAGCATTCTTTTTCCACCCAATGTTTCTGGAATTGACTCTTTATTTCAGATACTATTCAGATATTTCTTTTATAATTCGGGGAATTAATTCTTGTCCAATTTCCTCTATACCTTTCTGCTGTTGTTTGTTGTTCCTTTGCTGCTGTATCTGTAATTCATTCATTACCGCTGAGCTAGTGTCTTCTGCCGTTACTGGTGGACTTGAGGTCTGGGACTACATCCCCCCCCCCCTTTTTGTCATTTTGTATAGCACTGACCTTTTACCTTTGGTATAGAGCTTTGGGGCAGCTATAACCTTAGCTTGTTATGAGATTCAGGTGCCAGTCTATTAAGTTTGAGATTATGCAGGTATGCCTGGCCTAGATCTAGCTATTGTGTTCAGTTCTTTTTTGCTGTAGCTCCTGTGGTTGCCCTCTATTGGTTCCCTGTTCAGTCAAGCACGAACCAACTGGGATCAGAGAAACTAATGAAAATTCCCACTGTCTTGGCTGGCTTTGGCGTGAGGATCTGGAAAATTGCCCAAGTCAGCCCTCCCTTGTCAGGCAGGTCACTCTCTAGGTGAGCAGGCCTGGGCTTCGGTGGGTCTGCTGGGCTCCCAAAAGGATAGTGGATGATCTTATTCACCAGGTAGGCTGTACTGGGTCAGCCAGCCTGTCCTGGCTCTGAGTCTACATGTCGGAACCCAAGAAGGCTGGGAAAGGTCCCTCCGGTGCACTGGGCCTGGAGCCCTCACTCACAGGCCAGGCTGCACTGGGTTTCGGGCCGTGGGGTGGGACTTGGAATCGCTGAGAAATGTCCCTCCAGTGTAGCAGGCTTGGAGTTGTGACTCCAGGCCGATCTGCACTGGGTCTGGCGCCATGAGGTGGGACAGACAATCGCTGGGAAATATTTCTGTGGCGCAGTTGGCCTGGAGCTCTCACTAGCTGAGCTGTGCTGGGTCTTGGGCTGCGGGGAGAGGGGGGAACGCGGACAGGGAATCCCTGGGAAATGTCTCTCTGGCATGGCGGGCCTGGAGTTCTACACTCACTAAACTTTGATGCCCAGGGAGGTAAGGAAATTCCCACTTGCTCAGTGGGCTTTAGGGCAGGGGATCTGGGGAGGTGCTGGTGAGTGGGTCCTGATGTTTCAGGCCGGTCACTGGCTTGGAGGGCTTCAGGGTGGGGATCCGGGTAGCACGCATGGGAAGAAGCCAAAGGCTCTCCCTCAGACTCACCACACACTCACTGCTCTGGGAATCCTTGTGAGTCGTGCAAATTCCCACTGACTGGGAGAGCTTGGGGCAGGATCCAGAAGGCAGCTGGAGTCAGCCACTGTCTCAGGCCAGTCTCTTGGACTGGGCGGGCGTGGGTGGGATCCTCAGTGTTGTTTTAATTTGCATTTCATGGATGGCTATTGATGTGGAGCATGTTTTCATGTATTTATTCGCTTCTGTGACTTCGTCCTCTGAGAAGTGTTTGTTAATTTTGAATGCCCATTTCTGGATTGGGTCTTTAAATTTAGGGACCCTAATGTTCTTTATAAATTCTAGAGAGCAGACCTTTGTCTGAGTGCTTATTAGTTAAGATTTTTTTGAAATTTGTGGGTTGACTTTTCACTTTGTTGGTAATTTCTTTTGACAAAGTTTTGGTGCATTTCTAGCATTCTCCACTCCTTGTGGGAATATAGACTGGTGCAACCATTATGGAAATCAGTGTAGAGACTCCTTCAAAAACTAGGCTTGGAAATCCCATTCAAACCAGCTATGTCCTTACTGGGAATTTTTCCAGAGGAACTGAAAACATCATATCATAGTGATATATGTGCACCTATGTGTATAGCAAGTTTTTCAAAAACTTCTCAATAAGAGGTGGTCCTAGTTGTTAATTCTTTAAAGTATTACTGTGCGATTTGGGTTTTGTTCATGAACTCTTTGCCTGCCTCTATGTCTTCAAGAGTTCCTCCTCCTTTTTCTTCAAGGACTTTTAGTGTTTCTGTTTTGATGTTTAGATTTTTTTTTTTTTAATAAGCAGAATGTATTTATTGAGGAAAGAAAGCTCCTGTCTGAGAGGGACAGGAGAGTGCCCCAAAAGGGTTGTCCCTTAATGTTTAGATCTTTAATCCATTTTGACTTAAGCTTAGTGCATGGCTCAAGTTTTAGTTTTTGGCATGTAGAGAGTCAGTTTTTCCAGCACCATTTGTTAAAGAGGCTATCTTTCTTCTAGGAAACATATTTGGCCCCTTTGTCAAAGATAGGCTGAGTGTGTTTGAAGAGGCTTCTGCATCTTCTAATCTATTCCATTAATCCTCAGGTCTATTTTGTTGCCAATCCCATGCTTATTTTATCACAGTAGCTTTGTAGTACAATTTCAAGTCAGGAATTGTAATGCCTCCTGCCATGCCTTTGTTGCCCAGGATTGCCTTTGCTATTCTAGGTCTCTTCTGGTTCCACATGAGTTTTAGGATTGTTTGCTCTAATTCTGTGAGATATACTGTTGGAATTTTGATTGGAATTGCATTAACTCTGTATAACAGTTTTGGAAGTATGGCTGTTTTCAGTGTATTGGTACTTCCTCTCAAGAGCAAAGGGAATTTTTCCATTTTCTGGTATCTACTTCAATCTCCATGTTCAGAGTACTGTAATTTTAAGGTAGAGGTCTTTTGTATCCTTCATTAGATTGATTCCCAGTTATTTAATTATTTTAGATGTGTATCTGAGAAAATTAGGGCTTATAATTTTGAAAGAAATCTTTTGAGTCTGAGCTTAGTAGTTGAGAAAAATAAGGCCACAACACAGGTGATCTTTAGTTCTGCGACATCAGATGAGCCACCAAAGACTGAGGAGTCCTTGTGTTTATGTTAATTTGTACTGCATATAAGTGTTCACCTTAGAGAGCCTCACTGTGTTTTCACCAAAATTGGTAGAGAAAGGCACTTTCTTATTGTTAACCCTTATAACACATGTGTCTCCTGCAGTGGGCTCCAGAACATGCAGATCTGAGGCATCTACTATGTCTACACTTCAGTGATCCAGACTCTGAAAGAATACTTATCTTGCCAGTGGGCACTAGGCAGGAAAGATTAAAATGCAAGTAGCTTGTATTCCCTCCTAGACCATTTTCTATTATCCAAGCATACATTTTGTCTTCCTTAAATTGTCTGTAGACTCTGAGAAAGTCCTGGCTTAGAAAGAAAGCACATTTGTGATTACCTACTCAGAACAGAGAGAGAGAGCAGTAAGCACCAATGCTTAACCACAAGGGTAGAAAGGTATAAGCTGCACTAGGGAAGGACAGCCTGGCTTTGTTGGGAAAGGGTGCTGGGGTAGAAGGAGGATAGCAGGAGTCCAGGCTAGAGAAACATAGGATGGGCAGGCAGCTCTTGGCTTTCATCCACAGAGGGTTTCCCAAGATGATGGCTTCATTCACTTTAGGCATCCAGTGATTATATGAAACTCTTAAATATCAAAGAATGAGCATGGGTGTTTGGTTGTTTGAGCCAGTTTTTCTTTACATTTTGAAAATTTTAAATTTTTCGTGAAAAAAATTAATGTTGGCCCTTTACTGGTTAATGTAAAAGCTAATAGATGTTTGTGTGTGATATCAGTTTTTAAACATGGAGTCATCATAGTAATATTAGGGAGTTAGTTTGGTATGTCACAATTAGCAATTACAATAAAATAGAAAATATTTATATTATGTACTGTGTACTGATGAGTGTTGAATGGATTGTTAACTATATTTCGTATGATGGATTATGATTGTAAAATGTTTTTAGAAACCACATTGTCATGCTTTGGAGAATTATTTATAGAATGTGTTAGTAGGTTATTACTAATATTCTTTGTGTGCTTTATTATGAGCTGCAGGTGTTACCTGGTCTTCTCTTAATTAAGGAAATATATTTGGACCATATGTTTAACAATATATGACAGCTACTGTCCTACATGCTGTGGTAGAGATATCTGTTGAAATTTACTCACAAAGCAAGTCATATTTTCGGAGAAAAGACTATTGATCTGTGTAAGGTTTAGCTACAGGTAGCAAAAACTTCTTTAACAATTGTTTCCTGTTCCATGTGCCATTCCTTTTTACAACTTACTGGCCAGAACGTATATAGCCACATCCGTATTTATTCATATTCATATTGTGTCTGTGTATCTGTCTCTCTGTCTCTGTGTCTGTCTGTTTGTCTCTCTCTCTCTCTTTCTCTTTGTACTGGGTCCTTGCACTTGGCAGGCAGGTGCTTAAGCCACTGAGCTATATATCCCTGGCCCTATAGCCACATCTAGATGCATAAGACACATTTTTTTTGGTTTTGAACTAAAAAGTCAGAGTTTCTTCATAAGGAAGAAGGGGAGACATTTAATCTTAAAGCTTCTTACCTATTTAAAAAAATTGTGTTTCTACTGATGGGATCTGAATATCTGTTATTATCAGTATTGGCAAGGCTTGGGCTCCCTGTGCCACTGCATAGAGTTTGCAAGTTGTCTACTGTGTAAAGATGCCCTGTTGAAGTTGCCAGTGGGAGAGAGACTTTATGTTCCTTTTACCAGATTTTGTGTACTGGCATAGGGCTTCATCAACCTACATACAGGGGAAACCTTTGTCTAATTGGTAGAAGGTATCTTCTGCTCTGACCAAGACATCTGCGACCAAACTGTGAACTGGGTAGGGGGTACTGGGCCCAAGAAAATGCATTGCTAATGTGCAGAAATGCCCTGCGTGGGTTGGCTCTGGTTCAGAAGCAGTCTCAGGTAGCCTAGAGATGGTTGTAAGCATTTGACCCTAGATGTGCCTGATTCTGCCCTTCCCTCTGCTCTTCTCACTTGCTTTTACTACTTTTGAAATTGCAGAAGTGAGGAGACAAAACTCTACTTAATGTCTTACAAAGCAGATAGGCACAGGGTACATTTTGAGGGTCTGTAGCAGATATCGAAGTCTCCCATCTCTGACTCATCTGTCATACCTCCTGTCTCTTCTCTCCCAATGTAGGAGAGGAAATTAGGATTATAAATTAAGTCTCCTTAATTTCCATTTCTGATTTGAAATGGAAAATTAGATTTCTTTCCTTTTTTAAAAATTTCAACAAATGCGTAAGGGAGATAATGTTGTACCAAAGGATTGAGTTCTTAAGCATCAGAATTACAAAATGATAGGGAAGGCCCCATCCTCCTTACACAGAGAATTACAAAAAATGACTCACACAAAACCACATCTTATCTAAGAAAACCAGGTGGTATTTGCCTGGGAAACAAATACATGTGGGTTCTGGTCTGAAAGTTGGTGTGCATCTTTTATTCTTTCCCTTCACTCTCCTAAGAGAACATTAAAAATTTACCAGCAACAAATGCCCTGCAAAGTTTTCTTCAAGTAGTCCTAAGAAAAACAAAAAGCAAGAAAAATAGGAAAGGAGCTTAGCCTCATTTATTTTACCTTCTTGCTAAAATTTTGCACTACATGTACTTTTTTGAGGCCTTTCTCTCATTTTCTTGTCTGAATTGTGCTTTTACAGGCTGCTCTTCTATGGTTATCCATTTCAAGGTGATGAGCAAGTTTGAGATAAGTGAAGAAAAATGATCAGAATGACTAGTATTATTGAATTCATTTGGGCTGACACCTGTGTGTTTTCTGTCCTTCCATTGTCTTTCTACCACTCATGGAAAATAAGCCAGAGTGAAAACTGTCTTTCATTGTCAGAGCTTGCTTTTATTGTGGTCTTAGTATCTCAGAAAGTTGGTTCAAATATAAAATTCCACCCTTAAATGATGCATGTAGCTCCACAGGCAGATGGAGCTGGGGGTGGGGTGGGAGCGGGGGAGCAATAGGCATTAGGTGCATCCTCTCTGCAGTTTCCTGACTTCTTTTGGAGAAGCTGCTCTGGAGACTCAGGCTCATAAGCTGTTTCTGTTCCCCACTGGGTTGAAAGTCAGTCTCATCACAATTCAGTAGGACTCATTAATGAGGAATATAAGTACAGGGAAACCCAAGGAAGTATTTCTTTTTCCCAGTGGGTGACTTTGCCTTGTTGTTATGGTTGAAGACATGGCTTGAGTGAGGCTCTATATTCTCAATGAGATATTACTCACTATGCACAGAATGCCCTCTGCTGTGCAGGCATTGGAAAGCTAATCTAACTGT
>PVKA01000923.1:42500-167333 GCA_004027165.1 Ctenomys sociabilis
GAAAGCAAGATAATGGGGCAGGAAAAGATTTTCTGGGATAAAAGGCTTCTAAAGACTCTGAGGACATGGTGGGGAAAAGGGTTGGAAAGAGAAAGGAATGAGATTTTCCTGGTTGGGGTTTTAGTTTAAGGTGAATATGACCTCAATTTATACAGAGTTTGCAACTTGGTAGTAATGGAATTGGGTTTTTAATATTTATAGCATGTTATGTAAATGCTGCCCCTTTGAGTGCTTTCTTAAATCCTCTTAGCTTATTAATGACAGCTTTGATTTCTAAAAAGAAGTAAAATCTTTTCATTTATCCAGCCTAAGAGTAGTAAACAATAGATGCTTAATGCCCTCCTTTCATGTTAGGCCCCGAAGACTGAGACTTATAAGGAGTTTATTGGCCAGCTTTTGAGCTTATTAAGGTCATGTGTGACTCCAGGGGAAAGCTCATGCTGCATTATCTGTGCAAAGGCAGCTCTGGGTTCTGCATGACATGTCAGTCCAGCAGTGCTTGGTAGTTAAGTTGAACTTTAGCATTAGAGAAACTACACACACGACCCATTTGGAATGATTACACTGTGGTACTTTTTTCTAGTGATGAAGATTGTTAGAAAATTAGACTTCTGCCTAAATCATTTTGGATTAAGTTTTCTGCTACAGTACCCCAAGATTGCAATAGTTGAGTGAATGTGAATTAATGGAGCTACATGTTTGGAATAGTTGCAAATCGTTTCCCCTTAGCTAAGCCTAATGACATCAGTTATTTTAGAGATCTTCATGAAAAAGTCCTTCAGACTGGAAGTACAGCTCAGTGGTAGAGGGCGTGCCTGTAATATGTGGGGCCTTGAGTTTGGGCCTCCGCTTTGAAAAAAATTCTTTTCTAGGCCTTCAGAACACATTTAGAGCATAAAGTAGAATTAAAAGCCAAGCTCAACTCTGGCAGATGTAAATTGCCACAGACTTTCAGGATGCTCTTCACCTGTGAAAGTATCTTCTGTGTGCCAGGCTTTATGCACTGTCCTGGGACAATTAGAAAGATAGAACGAGCAGCCTAAGAAGTGCCATGTACATCTGACTGCAGAAAGCAGGGAACAAAGGATGGCAGCAGTTTTCAGAAGCAGGGTAGCCCTGGGGGAGCACTCTTCTCTGTGGTTTATTGGCCCTCTGGTTGATGCTTACCTGTTTCCATTGTGGTATTTGAGCTAGGGAGAGCCCTTAAAAGGTGGTCAGATGGCAGTGTGCCATGCTGGATTTTGGGAGGGCTCCCCTAGCTGATACCAAGCTAGCTGGGGGAGGCTGTGCAGGCCTCTCAGGGCACTGCTATGAGTGTAACTAGGGTCTAAAGCAACAATTCAGATGAACATACATATCCCTTATTTAGGGTGAGGTCAACAGACAGCTGATTGGTTATATTTTATCCACCGGGGCTCATCTATCCAGAGCACAGCTGAACACCAAGAACTTTTCAAAAGTAATTTAAGTAACAGAAATAGATACTGCCGAGCCTTATGCACAGATGCATCGTCCACTCAGGGCTCAGATATCTCACAGATCTGGACACCTGGCTTCTAAACTGACCCATGGATTTTGAGAGCTGAAAATTAAAAGGGGAAGAGGAATATAGTATAAATATAGTATATAGTGCAGTAGTGGTATGATAAAGTGACAGCTCACACTTTTAAAGAAGGAAGAAAGATGAAAAGAGATAATCTCTCAAAAATACCACTCTCTGTTCAGTTTAGAATCAAGTGCATTTGATTTGATTGGTAGGGACAGTTCTAAGGTGTGGTGCTTAATTCTAATAGCTTGAACCATTGCTGTGCTGATTTTCATGTATTCAGGGATGGGAATCTCTCCATCCTTGTAGGAAGTAAACGTTATGGTGATCTCCACATGTCTTTCTCTGCTTTTAGGAGAACAAGGAAGTATATGTTAGCTCTTAAAATACTCCCAAAATGTTTGGGTTCGTATTTTCTGTAAGCATCAGAGCTTCAGCTATTGAGAAACTTGACTCTTTCAGTGAGCCTTACTTGCTAAAAGATTGATGTTTTACTGCATGGGAAAAAAATCACATAGGTAGAAAATACTAATTTGTATTATTACAATTGTCACAGTTACTTTATTAAGTGGTAAGTTCTTTATAAACAACACTTTGTGTATATTATTCAGCAAAAATTTGACCTGCAACTCTCCTGAAGTACATGTGAACACTATAGCATTTCCAGAAGTACATGTGAACACTATAGCATTTCATGTCTGTACCTGTCCTTTGCAGTGGTTGTACTATCATTGTACTATCATTTTGCTTGTTATTGCCCTTCTTCCTAGCATAAAATAGGTTCTTATGTTTTTAGAGTCTTGTACATAACATATCTCAGTAAATATTTATTGAATGACTAATAATGAAACAAGTTACACTCAGATTTCTAATTAATCCTTTACTAACCATACAAATAGTTTTAATAATCTTTTTTCTCCATTTTTGATTACACACTAAACTCTTTATGGTATTTGAACTGCATATGATTAGAGTTGTTGGAAGACTTGAGTTGCTACTTTTGGCCTCTGCCTTTTCCTTACTGAAAGGAAGGAAAGCACAGGAGTTGCCTAGAGTGTGTGACTGGTTCCAGTGTAGCCCTGAGTGTGGCATGGCCAGTGTGCCCGGGGTGGGGTCACAGCGGGGAGGCTGGGTGCCAGGAGGCAAGAGGATGCTCACCCATGCTCTCTGTGACCTTGCTCCCAGGTGACTGTGGAGGAAGTCATGACCACAACTGCTTACCTGGACCTTTTCCTGCGCAGCATCTCGGAACCGGCACTGTTAGAGATCTTTCTTCGCTTTATCCTGCTGCACCAGCATGAGAATGTTCACATTCTGGACACTCTCACGAGCCGAATCAATACTCCCTTTCGGGTAAGGAGAAAGAGAACTTAGAACTATATTCCAGAGTTTGTTTGGGGAATGAGATTGTGAATATCCTCCTGTCCACCCCCTTTGCTTAGACTGTCCATTACTTTCTATTTGGATACAGATGAACTAGATTTGTTTTTCCTCTCCAACCATGAGTGCTTTTGTCAGAGAAGAGGCACTTACTGCTTTTCATAGAACATTTTCCCTCAGTTTTTCTATCAGGCACTTTCTTCTGTAGAGCTAGCTGAATGAAATTCTACAGGGGTAAGATTCTGGAGAACATAGAGGCTTAGATGCGGGAAGAGCCAAGGAACCAGAGTGGATCAGGGCTGGAGATTAGAGATTATATTTGTATGGGGTGGGTGATTGAAGTGAATGTGGGATATTGTGAAGTCTGGATCATTCTAAAGTTGGGAGCTCTGCTTAACTGAAAGTTCTCTCACTATTGTTGGTTTCACCTGTTGTGACCTTCTCAAAAAGCTATTGATTATTGTTTTAAAAGAAAAAGAAGGGCCTGGGGTTCGATTCCTATGCCTACCATGCTGGCCCGACCCCTGAGGCATGCTGAGATGGCAATTGAGACTGGGCCTAGTGGCACACACCTGTAACCCCAGCTCTTGGGAGGCTGTAAACAGGTGGATCGCTATGAGTCTGATTTAGTAGTGATACCCTGAACCCTGTGTAGACCCTTCCCTAAAGTACAAAAATAAATAAATAAATAAAAGCAAAAGAGCTCTTTCCCATCTTAGAAGATGGTAGGCAGAAAAACTGAGAAGCCAGACATTAAAGAGAAGAAACCCAAAGCCAAGGAGGCTGCTGCCAGTGGTACTAGTAAAAAGGGTAAGATGAAGGCAAAAAAGTCCAAGAAGGGGCAGGCTCACTGTATCTGAAATTCTGTCCTGGTTAGAGGAATTAGTAGATACTCCCAATCTTCTATATATTCTAGAAAGTCTTTGTATAAGGGAAAGTACACAGCTGCTAAATCAAAAGTTGAGAAGAGAAAAGGAGAAAGTTCTTGCTATGCTCACAAAACCAGTAGGGACAAAATTGGAGGTACCTTTGTGGTTAATCTTCAAAAAAATGCCTAGATACTACCCTTTGTGCCCCAGAAGCTCTTGAGCCTTGACAAGAAACCCTTCAGTCAGCATGTGAGGAAACTTCAAGCCAGCATCACTTCTGGCACCATCTTGATCATTTTCACCAGGTACCACAGAGATAAGAGGTAGTCTTCCTGAAGCAGTTGGCTCATGGCTTGCTACTTGTGACTGGGCCTCTTAGCCTTAATCGTGTTCCTCTATGAAGAACACACCAGAAATTTGTCATTGCCACCTCTATAAAAATTGATATCAGCAAAGTGAAAAATCCCCAAACACCTCACTGATGTTTACTTCAAGAAGAAGCTGCAGAAACCTGGACACGAGGAGGGCGAGATCTTTGATGCCGAGAAGGAAAGATACCAGATTTCTAGCAGTGTAAGGTGGATTAGAAAGTGGTAGATTCACAGATTTTAGCAAAAATCAAAGCTGTTTATCTCTGGGCTACCTGTGATCTGTTTTTGCTCTGACAAATGGAATTTATCCTCATAAATTAGTATTCTAAATTTCTTAATAAGAACTTAATTAAATAACTGACACATAAAATAACTCAGTAATGTTTCTTTGATTTTGTAATATACATTGATATAATATGGTTAACAATAATAGCATAAAGAGGGGGAAGAGAACTATAGTAATACTTTTATATTTTGCTGAAACTAACTTGGTATAAATCTGAAGTAGGGCCTGTAAGGTAAAATACTAGATGGCAAGAGCTGGCTAGGGAAGATACTAATGAATAACAAAAGTGCAAAAGGAATTAACGTGTTATACTAGAGAAAATAGTAACTAAACATTTCACCTAATGTAAGCAGAATAAACACTCTTCTAAGGTTTTGGGCACTCTTCAAGACTGAACCAGAGTCTTATTGAACTTAAAAGGATGGTGATGATACAGCACAAGTCCTCTTCTCACATAGATTGAATTTTAATTATTAACAGAAATTTTGGAAATTCACAATCACTTAGAAATTAAAGTATATACTTCTAAATAATTTTAAGTAAATCAAATAAGAAATCACATGGAAAAAGAACTTATTTTGGAATGGTGCAGCATGCATAACCCTTGAGGATATCTACTAATTAAAATAGGTCAGTCATGAAAAGACAAACTGAATATAGTCTATTATAAATGTAAACACAGACATTCTCAGTAAAACATTAGCACACAGAATCTATAATATATATTAAAATATATAAAAATTATATATCTTAAGTGGAATTTATCAAGCCAGGACTAGAAAGCTGGTTTAAAATATGAAAATAAATTAGTGTAATTTATTATATCAAAAAGCTAAAGGAAAAATTATATAATGATCTCAGTAGACACAGAAAAAGCTTGATAACTAATTCATCATGGTGAACATACTTAACTGCAAACAGAAAGGAACTTCTTTAGTCTGAAATAGGGTATCAGTAAAAAAACTCAATACTACTGTCTTACTGAATGGGACCAAAATTTTTCCCTTAAGATAAGAATAAGGTAAGAATGTCTGCTCTTACCAATTCGAATAGTGCTTGAAGTTCTGTCCAGGGAAATTGAACACGAAAAAAAATCGAGAGCAGAAGTGAAATCAACTATCTTTATAGGTGATGAGATCTTGTATGTAAAAAAGCTGAAGAACACACTAAAAAAGCATTAAACCTTCTAATGAGTTTAGTGAGATTATGGGATGCAAGACTAATTTATTTTTATACAATAGCAATGGGCAGTTGACAAATTAAAAATAAAATTCTATTTACAGTAACATCAGAATTAATAAAATATTCAGGAGTAAATGCCATAAAGGAAGCATGAAACTCATACTGTGAAAACTACAAAAACAGCTAAAGAAATTAAAGAAGACTTAAGTAAATGGAAAAATATCCTCTGTTCACAGGCTGAAAGACTTGATATTGTTAACATAGGAATGCTCCCCAAATTAATATGCAAATTTAATTCATTCCTTTTAAAACTTCAGCTGGCTTATTCATTGAAATGATGATTCTAAAATTCCTATGGAATTGCAGAGGACACAGAATAATCAAAACAAACTTGAACAAAGAGAACTCATAATTCCTGATTTCAAAGCTTACTTTAAAACTATATTAATCAAAACAGTATGCTACTAGCATAAGGATAAACAGAAGAACAGAGTAGAAGTGAAGTCCAGAAATAAATTTACATATTCATGGTTATTGTTTTCCTAACAAGATTTCAGGAACCTTTCAGAGGGAGAAAGAATAGTCTTCCAAAAGTGGTGCAGGGAAAACTGGATATGTGCCCCACAAAGATTGAGGTTGATCTTTTATCTCACATGTGTAAAATTAAGTCAAAATGAATCAGAGGTCTATACAATTAACTGTAAAACTCTTTAAAAACATAGGAAGTATATGCTTGTGGCCTTGGCAGTGGTTTCTTAAGTATGACATCAGAATCATGAGCAACAAGAGAAAAAAATAGACAAATTGGACACCATCAAAATAGAAAACTTTTTGCTTCAGAGGACACCATCAAGAAATTGAAAAGGTAACACAAAATGGTAGGAGATCTTTGTACATGATATAACTAATAAGATACTTGTACAAAGAATAAATAAAATGCTGTGCACACAAAAGCATACCACACTGACCACCTGTGACAGTAATTTATAGGGCTTACTTACTATGGCAACAGATAAGAAGGATGTGTGAGACCTGGAAAAGGAAGGGTTGGGTGGTAGTACTGTGAAGAAGACAAGAAATATTTTTTTTCAAAGCAGAAAAATTTTATTTGGATAAAAAAAGCTTTTCTGAGAGGGACAGAAGAGGGGGCCACCAGGAAAATGGGCTGCCCACTGACCCTGCTTCTCATGTGTGTTTTATTGAGCAAAAACACAGATGATGGGGGCTTAATGTGGGACAGAACTGTAGCCAGTCAGCAAGATTACAAGTATATTCACTTAGATAATAATGATCCAATGACAAATCATAGGATGGGTGTGAGGTGGGACAAAACTGTGGTGAACCAGTAAGATTACAACAAGTATAGTTGCTTGATTATATTGATTAAACTGGGATCAAATGGTGAAACAAGTCACCTAGCAAGTGTACATGGGCTGGACAAGGATTTCCCTGGTAGGGGTGGCTTAAGGAGGTTTGGTTCTCCACCCCAAGGTTACTGATGACTATTTACAATAGCAATCACTTTTGTTCAGTCCTAGGAGAATATATGGAGTATATTCTTTTTCTCAAAGCCTGGCCTTCAATGAATAACCTCCAGCCACAGTTGTCTGCTGCACTGACCTCTCAAGGACTCTGCCTTCTCTGCCTGCCTAAATATTTCTACTTAACTTAGCTGTCTATAATATGCCCCTCTGAAAAAGTATCCCTGGATACCATGAGGGACCAAGGATTGAAGACCCATCTGCTGCTTCAGCAGAAAAGGGTTGTAATTATGTTAGAGATACACAAGAAATATTTCTTTAGGGAGGTGGTACCTAAGCTAAGTCTTTGAGAATAAGTAAGGGTTAGCACTGGAGCAGACAGGAAAAGGCACCCCACGTAAGCAAACAGCAGTGTGCAAAGACTTGGAATGGAACAAAGTATTCTGATTCAGGCTAACTACAAATACATAACCTTCCCTGAACAAAAGAGATATTTGGGGGCAGGTCAAGGACAGCTGTTTCATTACTGTACCACTGTGAATTTCATTGACCAGGTTCTAAGCCCATCCTGAGCAAAAGAGAGGCCAGCACTTACTTTCCTATACAAAGAATGAGAGCCTAAATTATGTAAATAGCCAGGTAGATTGATAAAAGCTTACTCTCAAAAGGATATAATGATTTTATAATACACCTCTGGATAGTCCTCATATTTGGCAGTTTATCTTTTCTTCTTGGAAATCAGAGGAATTCTGCTTTTGAAGAATGAACTTTTTAGTGTGGAGGTCCTGTCTTACTGTCAGCACTATATAGGAAATAGAACGAAGGAGAATATTTACCCCAAACTGAGGCTTGGGGCCAGTGCTCTAAAGAGAGCTGTGCAGATTACAGGCAATGTTCTGTGACTCCTTTCTCATAAATAACCAATGTTGTATTTAAAACTAATTTAGGAAAACAACTACCTAAGGAGGTATGTGTGTGGGGGGGGTGGGAATATATGCATATATGGGAGGCCATAGAAGATGTTAATCTGAATCTTTAAAAGTTGCAAACATGAGCATAGAAATTTTTATAGCAGGATAATTCTGCACAGTGGCGTAATTCCAGGCACTGGTTTTCTAACCAGTTCTCATAGGAGAACTGATATCCTGAAATATACATTCTCACTGGCAACAGTGTACTTTTTATCAAAATTACTAAAAAAAGAGACCGTTTTATTTTGTAATTCTGATTTATTTGCCATCTGTGGGGAGTCATGCTATTCCAGTATTTGAAACAGAATGTGTGTTGATTGCTTCCCAGCTTTGCGTGGTATCCCTGGCACTATTCAGAACTCTCATTGGTTTACATTGTGAAGATGTGATGCTACAACTAATTCTAAGGTGAGTTACCTGTGTATTTCTCTTTAAAGAAAATTCAGTCTGTCTGATCATTATTTTACTTAACTTTGATACTTAAGCTAAGTAGGGGCCATGTTTCCAAAGAGAGAATAATTAAGCATGCCAATTGAGTTTTTGCATTACTTCTCAAGGTTAATTTTCATTTTATTATGAAGAGCTTTTCAGGGACATATGCATTATATTATTAATATATGTTCATGGAAACAGCATGTTTAAAAATTTTCAAAAGTATTGTAAAAGCTCTTCAGGATTATGGCTGAACTTCTTTCTCCCCGAATATAATTGTTAGTGACTTCGTTACTAAAAACAACTTTTCCAAATATGAAATGCTATTGAGTGTCTTTAATTTGCCTTACTTTGTTAGTGGTGTACTGGTTGATCCATGAATACATTTCAGTTCAGTAAATACTTAATGCATACTCTGTAGAGTTCCTTGAGAGGGGCAGATAAACTGAAAAAACTTTGTAAAAGGTGGTAAAGTCTGTCTGCCAGAAGTGCAGGTGGGAACGGTGTAATGAAGCAGCTCATATTTGGGGATGGGTACAGGAGTCCAAGCAGAGTGCTATTAAGCTGACCTTTGTGTGATCATTCAAGCAGGCAATGAAGTGGCACTGAAACGCCTTAGCCAGGCTGGGTCTCTGGGGAGGTATATTCTTTGGGTCTCTGGGGGAGGTGTCTGTTTTTATGAAGCAAAGCAGTGATGCTTTACTGTTAGCACTCAATTCGGCCTTGTATTCCAGTGCAGAATTCTAGAAACCTCCATTGGTCTGTGGTGCACTTCTTTCCTCTTTTTAGCTGAACACAAATCCTGAGTCTTGGGATTGACTCTTTGAGAACTAGCTGAGAGGAACAAGAGGGCCAGCACTCCAGGCAGCAGTATTTACTCTTCCATGCCCTGCTGATGCTGTAGAGAAGAGGCCCTGTATCCCCAGCTCCTTCATTAGTGAGCTTTCTGACTGTTTATTTGCTAAGCCCTTGAGAATGAGGACAGATGAAGCCCAGGGCAAGGGAAGAGGTAGGTGACCAGAGGTTTCCCTCATCCCTGGTGGGTTCCAAGTAGTATGAGTAGAACCTACAGAGAATGCATTCATCATGGAATACTGAAGTTAGGGAGCTATGGGAAACTAAAGGTACAGCAAACTGTGGTACCAAGAAAAGTAGCAGCAGCAGGACCCAGGAACTGCTAAGACGTGCACATTCCTGGTTCCACCTGGAGACTACTGGATCAGAAACTTGAAGATGGGGCCTAGCAGGTGGTGTTGACACATGTTTGGAGAGTGCTGATTCACTGCCGAGTTTGAGGGATGGTGAGGTGTAGGGTAACATCCTAAAAAGGGAATGATTAAAAAATGAATCTGAAAAGATTGGTGGTTGTATGTCATAGAGGGCCTTACAGATTTGTCATTTTGTGCCAGACTATGACCTATTAGATTTTTAAGTAAAAAATGGTTTCGAACTTTTTAGGGTTTAGATAAGGTCATTAGTAGCTAATCTTATAGCATTAGCAAAGAATAAATCCAGTCATAAAGAAGCACACTGGGTAGTCTGTACTAAGGATTACGTTAGTTTCCCATCACTATCTACTAATATGACAGAATGCATTAGCAAGGCCTGAATGAAGGCCAGAAAAACAACTTGGTGAAAACTTTTTTACTGCAAAAAAAGGGCTTTTATTCCAGGGTGGGTGAAACGCGATTTATTTAAATGTCAGATTTTCAAATACTGCTCCTTTGGTGGCAGGAAAAGCAGCAAATTTTGTACATACTTTGCAGGCTGTTTTGGTTGGGAGGTGCAGACCGTCTTTAAGGGTCACCAGGACAGAGAGGCTCAGAGGGTGGGGGCTTTGTTTTCTGGCTCTCCAGGGGCCTTATAAGATGAGCCCTAATCCCCTTGTGCCTGTTTGTAAAGTCCGAGATTAAAAATGTCCTCAGAGATGGCAGAAGCTGTGGCTTCTCTTGAAATCCAAATGGATACCTTATGAAGATGGAGGAATCAGCTCTTGTTTCAAGTATGTGCATGTCCACCTCAGGGCTGATCAGATCCATAGTGAATAAGGAGAGTGCATGTTGTCAGAAGTTCCAGCCCAAGGGCCAGCCAGATAGCTCAGCTAACTAAAGCACCTACTTAGAAGTTTTTGAAACTAGCAGTTAATTGGTAGAATTTTCATCCTGAATAACTATATATGCTGATACCTGTGAACTGAGCAACTGCACTGAAGATGGCAAAGTGTAATACTAGAGTCATGCTTGTAATGCCTGTCATTCTGGTCTTCTAAATACATACTGCTTGTCATGTCATACCAAGTACTGCCATACTGTCTCTCAAGTAAATATTTATTTTTTTTAAAAAGGGTAATAAATGAAAAGAGACAAGTATTATAAAAGCTGTTAACCCTCCAGAAAAGTTAAAATTAGTTGTAGCATCACATCTTCACAATGTAAGCCAATGAGTGTTCTGAATAGTGCCAGGGACACCACGCAAAGCTGGGAAGCGATCAACATGCATTCTGTTTCAAATGTCATAGGACTATCCTGCTACAATGCTGTATATGGCTAGATTTCTAAATTTCTGTGGAAAAATATGTAATTGTTTATTCCTATTTTTTAAAATTTATTCTCCATATTCTGTAGGGTCTTAAAGTTTAACATCAATACTTGATGGAAAATACATGTTCCATGTTATGTCTAAGATGTTTGATATTCAAACAGGGAGTGAGGTTAAGCTCAGCTGCCTATGTTATAGGGTAATAATATCATTAAGCTTCTCTTCTGGAGGGTTAACAACTTAAGTTTGAAAACCAAAGAATCGGAGAAAAAGAAAGGCTGCCAGAGCAGCCAACATTTTGGCTCTAGCCTGTCAAAGTCAGTGAGGACTCAGGATATAGGAGAACTGTAACATCCTGGAACTCAGTTGTGTCTCAGATCTACTGATCAAGGAGATTATGGGGCCACAGAGGAAAGTCAATGATGTAGAGTGTGCCTAAGGAGAGTCCCATGGAGAGAAAACATTCTCTCAGGCTTTCACAGAGAGAAAACTGGTTAAACAATGGCTGTGACTCATCCACATGGTTATATAGGTCTTACTTTATTTTATCTTAACCATCCAGCAGAAAAGTATAGACATGAGGTATAAAATGGTTAAGACAGAATAAAGTAAGACCTATATAACCAGAAATGTAACTGTTGTATCTGACAAGGTCAATCAGATCTCCTCAGGATTTACCCTGAAACCCTGTATCACAGTTTGTAGATCCTTTGTCAGTGTCAGCCATGTGGATGAGTCACGGCCATTGCTCAACCAGTTTGCTTTCTGTGAAAGCCTGAGAGAATGATTTCTCTCCTAAATGGCATATGCTACCGGGTACTAATCAGCTTTTCTTCTGGATGGTTAACAACCTAAGTTCACAGATCAAAAATTGGAGAAATAAAAGGGCCGCAAGGTCAATCAACATTTTGGCCCTAGCCTTTCAAGGTCAGTAAAGATTCAGGACATAGGAGAACCTGTATTGTAACATTATGAAACTCAGTTGTGCCCCAAATTTTCTGATCAAGGAGATTATGGAGCCACAGAGGAAGGAGATCAATGATCTATAGTGTGCCTGGGGAGAGTCACATGGAGAGAAAACTTTCTCTCAGGCTCTCATAGAGAGCAAACTGGTCACGCATTGGCTGTGACTCATCCACATGGCTGACACAGACAAAGGATCTACAG
Organism: Ctenomys sociabilis; assembly: GCA_004027165.1. Lineage (NCBI taxonomy): Eukaryota > Metazoa > Chordata > Mammalia > Rodentia > Ctenomyidae > Ctenomys > Ctenomys sociabilis. The sequence continues at coordinate 54,724 of PVKA01000923.1, forward strand.
AGTAAGGTACAGGATTGCAAGATAAACCCTGAGGGGACTTCACTGACCTCATCAGATACAAAAATATATATTTTGTTATATAGGTCTTGCTTTATCTTGGTCTTAATCATCCAGCAGAAAAGTATAAAAATGAGGTATATAACATGGGGCCATAATAATAAGTTGAGCTGTAAATGGCTATAGTCAACAACTTCTTCAGATAAGTCATTATTGTGTACTGCTGGACTGTGTTTGAGTGTGTTGCTGAGTTCAGGCACCTATAATGGTTTAATGACAATTGAGTGCCCATTTTTGACAGGTCTAGACAAAAAAGGGGGATACAAAGAAAGAACCATGATGTGTTTGTATAAATAGTACAGTTAGGATAAATAAGCAGTGCTTATGCATAATTCTATGAGAAGCAAGATTTGCACTAATAGTGTTTGGACAGGATATTATGTCAGCTTCTAGTACTATGGATAACTACTAGGAAGATAGCAAGGTAGAAAGTATTAATTATTGAAACTGTGATATAACTCAGCTTTTAAAAAAATAAGTATACAGCTCCATTCTCTTAATTCACTGATTAGAGAAATCTGCTATAATAGTGTCTGTAAGTATAATATCAGGTATGCCCCTTGTACAATACCAAACCATTATGAAAAGTTTTCAGTTATCGAATGTGTCCTGTTAATTTGATATGAAATTGTCTCATTGCTATTTGTTCTTCAAAAATAAAAAAAAAGTAAAGCCATATTAATAGGCTGAGCTGTAAAAGGCTCAAGTCAACAACTTCTGACATTGCCAACCTTACGTACAGGTAACCCACTACTATTATGGACTACTGGACTATATTGGAATATTTTGCTGAATCCACACACCTACAATATTTAAATGACAATGGAATACCCTTCTCTGACAAAACTAAATAAAAAAGGGATACAAATGAAGGACCATTTTGTATCTGTATATTCAAAATAGGATAGATACACAGCTAATTTCTCTTAATTCAGTGAATAGAAAGATTTGTACTGATAGTATCATGTCAGCATCTTGTACTATGAATAACCACTAAGAAGACAACAATATGCAATGTATTAATTACTGAAACTGTCCTAATCAGTTTTGAAACTGTCTCATTGCTATTTGTTTCAATAAAATTATTTTAAAAATAAGTAAAAAAATAAAGCACCTGCTTAGGCAGAGCACAGTGGTGGGGGTTCAATCCCCTGGGTATTCTTGCTGGCCCTGCCCCTGGGGCACACTGAGATTGCATTTAAGACTGGGTGTGGTGGCATATGCTTGTAATCCCAACACATGAGAGGCTGAAAACAGAATCACTCTGAGTCCAAGCTACATAGTGAGACCCTAAGACACCCTGTCTTAAATACATAAAAAAAAAAAAGTTCTATACTAAATCCAGGTCTGAGATTGGACCTGAGATTTGACTGCTGGTATGAGGCTCTCTGAGCCCATACTTGCCCATCCATCCTCCTATAATACAGTAGTTAACTTGTTGTTCATTGAATCTTTCTAGTTTCACTAGAAGGATTTCACTGCCTGGGCGAGTATATGAGGCAAGTGAATGAGAAGACTGACAAGAGACCACTGTTTCTGATCTCTTTCCTCTGAACTGCTGGTTTTATTTGACCTATTTTAGTTTTGAAACATACTATTTTATAAGGTTATTGGGAAGACCAACTGTGATGATATTTCTGAAAATGTTTTGAAGTAACATAAAATACTACACAAACTTCAGAGAGGAGAATTTTCTAGAAAGTACATTTCAAATTCATGAAACAGTATCTTCTGATTTAGAATATATCTCCAAAGCAAGGGCAGTGAAAAAAAACTTTATTCTTCTAGTCATTTGAACTTTGTATTAAAGGACATGAAAACAGATTTATAATCTGTCTTTTTGTTTTTGCCACAGCAATCATTCAAATGTGTATGTAAACAAATAGGTCTGAACGACCACAGAACAGTGAAGGTTATGTAGATGATTTTTGAGTGTTATCTTCATTAAACAGAAGGTGATAAGTATGGATAAATAATGATCATATGAACCATTTTTGCTGCAAATCAAATGCTCTTAAATATTGACTGTTCAGAGTGATATTCTATTTGCAACTAGTAATGTTCCTTTCATTTAGAGAAATATCAGAAAAGCAGCTTGGAACAAGATACTCCTAGGGAGGCTGTTTCAGTGAGTGGAAAACAAAGGAGAAATTGCTCACCTCTGCAGATGCGACATGTGCTAGGCCAAGAGCAGGCAGAGACACTGCCATGTGGTACAGTGACAAATCATCCCCATGCTCCTGCAGCTCTCCAGTTAAGGCAGAATTTAATTGCTTAACACCTTGCATGTCATTGCTGCATGTTTGGGATGGATATTTTTCTCCAGAAGTGCTGGTCCATTGTCAGGTTATGAGCTGTGTTGCCTGTTGTGTTCAAATATTGCTTGGAGAGCAACTGTGTGCACATGTCAAGAACATTTCCATCTTGCCTAAGAGTTGGGGTTCTATAGGAGAAGAAAGAAAAAAAGACAGCCAGCTCAGGGGAAAGTGAATAGGAGAAATGTGACCAAAACTTCTTTGAACAAAAACTCTTTTTGAAATTCGCTGCTGTTGCTTTACATGCTGGGACACTGCAAGGCTGGCGCAGCTGGGAGGCCACACTGCACTGGCTGGCCTTTTTCTACTTTACTGCTGGACTTGGTTTTGCCTCTCCTGTCAGTATAGTGGAAAGCACTGTGTATTCTTTGTCATCAGTTGTGTGTTACTTAATTTTTTGGGAAGCAGTTACTTAATAAATAATATCCAGAAAAATAGGAAATAGATGCTGTTAGTCAGCTGTTTATCACTGAGACACATACCTGATAATTAAGTGCTTCAAGGAGGAAATCCATACTTTGGCCCACAGTTTCCACAGTCTGGTGGTCTGGTGGCTCCACTTCAGACCTTCAATGAGGAGAAGCATCCAAGGGAAGTGCCTGGGGCAGGAAGGCTGCTCACTTTATGGCAGCTGGAGTAGAGGAAAAGAGCCAGTGAGCTGGCGACCAGAGGTAGTCCTTGAGGTCATGGCCCCATGATCACGCCCTTCATATAGGCCCCACCTTTTATTTCTGTCACTTCTCAGTGCCATCAAAGCTAGGCATGGTGGTGTGCACTTATAGTCCCAGCACTCAGGAGCTGAGGCAGGAGAATCTTGGTGAGTTCTGAGGCCAGCTTAGGCTACATAATGAGTTGTAGGCCAGTTCGAACTGTGTAGAGAGACCCTGTTTGAAAAACAAACAAAAAACAAAACAGAGCAGGCCACCATATCATCTCTCAGAGGAATCACGCTACTTAATGACATTGGAGTCCTTTTGATTCAATCCCTTTCTGCAAAGCCTATGAACTGGCAGCCAAGCCTTTTGAACACATGAGTTCAGGGTGTTATTTGAAACCCAATTCATTGTAGACCCAGGGTTGAAGAGTGTTGGGTAAGTAATGAAAACAGGAAAAACAGTAGGGGCATTTTGATGACTACCATTTTCAGAGATAGCTTTGAGTAATCTAGATCTATAAAGTCCGAATTTGTTAGTCTCTGATTATTCTTTTTTAATTTAAATGAAGTCACCATATAAAATATATAAATGAAATAATAGTTTGATGGCAGCTACCTATACTAAATGCCTGAGTGCTTTTCTGTTGGTTATAGCTACCTTATTTTGATGTTTGGTATTTGGGGAGCTTCTAGCATTTGTTTTATTCCCAGTCTTTCCCTGAAAATGATGGAAAGGCAGAGGGTCAGGGCATGATTTGTCTACTTTTTCATTATGGGAAGCTGTCAGTAAAATATAAAAAATTCTTTTGAGTCCTAGGGCGGTTGTTCATTTGAATGGACTCCTCTATTTCCAGTCTTATAGAACTTCTTCAGCTAACAGGGGATCTCTCTTTGATTTATTCAGAAGTAAATTCTTAGCTTCTGCTGAAAGCTAGTACAGAATTTGCAAAGTTGCAGATTGCCAGTAACTCTTTATTCTAAAATAATTTCATTGTACCCACTAGTGACACTTGATAAATAGCTTTATTAGCTTTGACCCAGAATCTAATTTTTTGATATTTCAAGCAAAAGTCCTTATTCAATCATGAGGTATGTTTAATTTGAGCTTGAAGTAGTCATTGAGCTCTTGTAGTCAAAAGAGCAGTTTAAGGGCCAGCCAAATAGCTCAGTGGATTAAAGTGTCTACCAGTAGGTACGGGTGCTGGAGGTTTGATCCCCAAGCCTGCCATGCTGGCCCTGCCCTTGGGGCATGCTGAGATGGCAGTTGAGACTGGCCATGGTGGCATGCACTTGTAATCCCTGCTCTTGGGAGGCTGTAAACAGGTGAATCACTACAAGTCTGATGTAGTAGTGAGACCCTGAAATACCCTGTAGACCTTTCTCTAAAAAATACAAAATAAATAGATATATAAATAAAGCAGTTTATTCCATAAATAATGACTGTGATGCATGGACAACTGCTGGTCAATTTGTAACACGCAATTGAATTGAACCAGCAAGGTGCTGGATGTGGGAGGCTCCCCTGAGGATTGTTGCTGGAACATAAGAGGTAGAACTAGAGAGGAAGAAATTTAGAGGCTGTAGAGAGCTGTAGGCTTTCCTGATAAACTCTGTTGTTGTTATTGTCAGAGGAGTTTAGGACCTTACTATTGCTGAGAATGGCTGTGTTTCACCTTGAGGAGCTCACCTCCTGGCTCTAGGGGGCAAGTGGTAGGTATACTGTTCAGTCTCCTAGAGAAGCTTGCCACATTGGCTTTTCTGACAGGAACTCAGCTGTTCATATTGTCTGAGGAGCTCTGGACCTCACTGTTGATGAGGATGGCCATGGTACTTTTGGGTGAAGCTCTGGTTTTTATCTTGAGCATTCTTCCTGACTCCGGTGCAGATCCTGTAGCCTGCTAGCACAGATCCTTCATTCCTGTCTTGGTGACTTTTCTCTCACTGCTAGAACAAAATACCCAACACCCAAAATTAAGGAAGGAGAGACTTCTTTAACTCACAGTTTGTGGAGATTTCAGTCCATACTCAGCTGGCTACAAGACAGAGTGGCACATGGCAGAGGGCAGCTGTTCATGGTGTCAGAAAACAACAAAGAACAAAGAAATGAACAGTGGCTGCAGATAGCTAGTAAGACTTTCTCTTGTCATATTATATTCAGGCTATCTACTTCAATGCAGGTGTAGTACTCATACCATAATCCCAGCATTAGATCATGAATTAATAACAAACTCCAGAAGTGTGCCCCAATGACTGCATGAGGCTTTGGGAGTGGGGGGACAACTAGACACAAACCATAACATCCTTCTGGCACAGACTTTCTAGTTTCTACCTTTGGACCTTCCAGCAGAGATCTGTGAGACAGGCCTGCCTGAGACATTGTTGTGGGCCCTAGGCCTCCAGGTGGATTTTTCAGGGGCATTGTCATGGTCTGTAGGTCTTCTGCTGGACTCAGGCAAGACATTATCATGGGATTCAGGCCCGCAGCTGGATTTTTTGGTCTGTAGTGTGTGGGTTTTAGTGCATGGACAGATTTCTTATAATCGGTGTATGATTCTTTGGGTGACTATTATAAAATAATTCTATAAATTATATGTCCTGTATTATTCTCCTTGAAAACCCCAAACTGCAAAATAAGGACACAATAATGTATAATCAGAATTTTTCTGGGCCTCAACAGCCTACAGGAAAAGAAGACCTTGCATCAGTAAGCACAGGCTGGATCTCCACAGCCATCTCAGGCAGACCTTGCTGTCACCACGGGGGTCCGAGGTGGGCTCTTTGGTATAGTCTTGAACAAGTATCCCACCACTGTCATCACAGCAGTATCTGTGGGGGCTCCTCGCCCACTCTGCTGTTCTTTGTTGCTGCCTCATCCCATCCTTAGGTGACATAGCACCCTGCCTGACTTCTCAAGCAGTCTGCTGGGCTGCAGTAGTGCTGGGTTCAGATAGTCACCTCTTCTCTCATGTTGTTCCTGGTCACCAGAGCAATTCTGCTTGCAAAGACCCTCATGAGAAAGTGCTTTTTCATTTCTACCTATCACATTCATCTTTCCTCCTATAGGGCTCAGGTACAAGTTAGTAGAGCTTAGCTAAGAATAGGATACACCTGCCCCCTTCCCACATGGTCCCCCATGTTTCCAGTTCTTACAGTTTCCATCTGAGTTTATGATATGGACAGCCATTGCATTAGACATGATTGATGAGGGCATGTGGTTCTTGATGGTAGCAGCCAACACATAACTGCTGATTGAACCACAAGCGGCACATGCATGGCCGTTGCATCGGGCAGTCTGTACCACTGGTGGTAACCATTTTTCCCGTCTTTTTAATAATAAAATTAATTAAAAAGCTGACTGATGGGCCAGTCATGTATGGGCCACAGTGGTTTAAGTTGCCCAGCAGCGAGACACATGACTCCTAGCCACCTGGAACACACCCTACACGGTCTGTGCCCATGGAGAGAGGTAGGGTGGACCCCCTGCCTCACTCAGTTGCTGTTTTAGGGTACCTGAGAAAGTTTGATTCTGGAGAGACTAACAGTTGGAGGGCAAGTTGGTCATTTCACGTCTGGCAATATTCTTGAAACTTATTGTAAAGAACAATGAAAAGAATTGATTATTCTTTGCTCCTTGTCTTAGTCTATTGCCATGGAGTGAGTGTTAATGTAAACTTAAATTTTCCTCATTTGGATCAACAGAATGGGAAAGACATGATGTTTATAGGCCTCACAACATACCCTGCAAGTCATGTGTTTTGTTTTTCTTTTTCACAGAAACCTTAATTTTAGTTTATATTTCTGCTTTTTTGGAAGCATGGAAACATATAGAAACAAGCTCCATTGTAGCTTGCTGAAAGAAGCTACAATGTTCAGGGGGAACTGGCTCCTGCACATGCACAGGCAAATGCCTCAGGTCCTCACCCCACCCCCTTTTAGATGAGCAGTGTGATTTTCCCTCTTAAGAGAGCAAACATCTACACACACTTTTTTCTACCCAGGAAGCCCCCATGTCCTCCTCCTGCCTTTGTCTTCAGGTCTGTGACACAAAGATGCCTTTAGTCTCTAGCCAACAATGTCTTGTGTCTGTGACACTCCTTGCCAAGCCCTTTGCTACCATGCTTTTTCATGGTTGCTCATGAAAGTTTAAGAGGTTTACACTAAGCTAAGTGTGGTGGAGCTACCTGTCATCCTAACACTCTTGGAGCTGAGGCAGGAGGTGCTAAGTTTCAGCCCATCCTGGGCAGTTTAGCAAGACCTTGTTTCATGGTTAAAAAATGAATTAATAAAGAAGTTTACACTGCAGAATGGTTGTATGCTTTCCACAAACCAGTTTTCTTTCTTTCTTTTTTAATATAGTCCACAGGGTCTCATTGCATAGATTGGACTCATAGTGATTCTCCTGTTTTCAGCCTCCCAAGTCCTGGTTTGCACCACCAAGCCCAGTCTCATTTGCCATCTCAGTGTGCCCTAGGGGTGGGTCCAGCACAGCACACCAGGGATCGAACAGTGGTTGCTGCGCTCTACCTAAGCAGGTGCTTTAGTTGGCTGAGCTATCAAGCTGGCCCTGAACCAGTTTTCAAGCTCATAAGATGAAAAATGCTGCAGCAGACCCTTACTGTGGTGGCTCATTGTATAGAGGTGTCAGGTGCCCGTGGTGTGATGCTGGTGGTAGTCGTTTACTGGTGCGCTTAGTGGTGGGAGAGGTCCTCCTTGCCTGGAAGCAGGGAGTTCAGAGCAGGTGGTGTTGAAGGTGTGATTTGTAGGATGAAAGGGCACTTCCCAGGAGAGAAAGAAGCACACCTCAGGAGAGAGGAGAGAAGGCACAGAGGCCAGGAGGGGATGAGACATTCCTGTAGGTAGGAGTCCATCTGGAGACTCCTGTTCTGCAGAGGGTGAGATCAAAAGAGGATCTGTGTGAGTTTGAAGCAAGAGAGCAGATGGAGTGCACTGGCCAGCATGATAGACAGGCAGAGAGTAGGGAGAGGATGAGTCCTTTCTGGGATCCCACTGATCTGGACACACTTCAGGACCTGGTCCCAGTCCTGTGCTAGGACCTGCCAGACTGAGGGTGGCTCTTTGTTGTTCCAGGTACCTAATCCCCTGCAACCACATGATGCTGAGCCAGCGGTGGGCTGTGAAGGAGAGAGACTGCTACTCAGTGTCCGCTGCCAAGCTGCTGGCCCTGACGCCTGGCTGCTGTGCCAGCGGCATCACCCTAACGCTTGGGAACCAAGAGCGGGATTACATTCTCTGGTCCAAGTGCACAAATGATGGTTCAGGTAAGCGCTGAGCAGTGAGGGTCTTTGAAACTGGATGCCAGACTCCAGTACTTTCGGGTCCAGAGCAGTGTACAGTCCTGTTTCTGTTGTGAATGCCATAAAGTGTCATGGAGCCTCACTGAGGAGCCTGCCATCGCCTGGCAGTTGTCTCAGACCATTATTAGTAACCTTTTAAGTGGCACTTTCAAGAGTCCACACGTGAAAACATGTTAGTATGTGTGCCTTCCAAAATAAAGTCAGGGGCCAGCAAGATAGCTCAGCAGTCTAAAGCGCCTGCTTAGGCAAGCTTAGGCAAAGCACATGCCACACCAGCCCCACTCATAGGGCAGGCTGAGCCAGCCACAAAAAAACGTAAAGTCAAAGTTATGTAAGTGGGGATGACTGTAAGATAGAATTAGTCCTTATTTGAATTTCCAAAATGATCAATTTGTGGATTGTCTGCCTGCCAATGATACATCATTATAAAAACTGAAAATTGTGAGATGACAACATTATTTGATTAATTTGATTGATGTAATGGGGAGTTCTGTAAATACTCTATTTTTAAAGAAGTCATATTTCTCATGTACTGTTTGCCAGCTGTCCACTGTGTACAAGCACAATTTGAATAGCTGCCTCTGTTAACCTTGGTCCTCTGGCAGGTACTGGGTAGCAAGCGTTTGTGTGTCTGTGGTGATCACATGGCTGTTGCAGTGAGGAACATCCTGTGACCTCAAGGAACTGGCTTAGTCCTGCTGCTGCACCAAGTGCTTCTCCCCCAGGAAGGTCGTCCTGCCCTCCCAGCTACAGTGCTGTGGGGTACTTTAAAGTAGGGGCTGCTTCACTGAGCAGCTCTCAGCATCTGTGATCTAGGCATAACATTTAAAAATTAAGTTTGTCTTTCATGATTTTTAAGGACCTTGGGGATGTGTAGAAATTAACAATTTATGTGACTGCATCTTAAATACATTTTTCTGTCAGGGAAACTAGTTTAGATATCTTATTTTCTCATTCAGAAGTATTTGTTTTTGAAAACATCTTTGAAAATGAGTATCATTTTTATTTACTAAGAAAGTTGTTTCAGGAATGATTTTATGGCTAAACTTGCCTCAGAATTCAAAATTCAAATTGAACATGTGATGTCCAAAACTTGGCAGCTTCCTGCTGTGTGATCATATTTGAGGTGTAAAAAAAGCAGGATCCCATTTTTACAGATGAAGAAGAAACTCAGGGTGAGGAATTGACATGTTTAAGGTCATGTCACTGAGATGCACTGGTTCCACGTTTTGTGCTGTATGCACATCCTGCCTCTGGGGTTTCCTGCCTGCAGAGGATGCCTGCTGGGGGGACCATGTAGCCGGGTAGCCGGCCAGTGTAGTTGCTGTGACCTGGTCAGAGCTAAGCTTCAAATTCTTGGCACTTCCATTGCTGGGGGCAAGTTACTTAAGCCTTCTAAGCTTCTTTTCTCATCTGTAAAACAGTATGTACCCAAAGGGTTGTCCAAGGATCAGTGAATTATGGCACAGAGGGTTCTTAGAAGACTGTGGCATGTAGTAAGTACCTAGTGAAATTGTTAGCAGTAGCTTTTGGCATATTTTTATTTAAACTACATTATCATTAGTGTTTTTGTAGTAGAGCAGTGAAAAAAATAGTTACATCTACCTAATGACCTGAAAATGTGCTCTCGTCATGTAGCAGCATGCTACTGACACGGACTGATAGATTCAGCTGATGGAGACGGGGCTCACAACAGTGTGGCTGATGTGAGGATGGAGCTGATCTGAGGTCAGCCTGGGATGATTGAGGGGGAGCTCTGTTTCCCATGAGCCTCCGTTTCATCTGTCTGTGTGGAGCAGCACCTACCACAGAGGGCCACAGGGGTCAATGCTAGTGCGTTGACAGGGTAACCATATCATTCTACCTGCTCAAGAAATGGGAGAATCTGTGTTTTCCTGTCATTTTTTCCCTTTGAGGGAAAATATAAATTTGAAATGCAAATATTTTCACAACTGTTTCAGTACTGAGGTCAGAACTCTTTAACATCAAAGATAGTCATATGTCCCAGTAGAGAGGATTCTCGAGTTAAAATGACCCTTTTGATAGTAATATGACTTCAGGTGACAGTGCGATACATAAGTCAACATCCTGACAGTCCAGAAAAGCAATGAATTCTTGGCTTCACAAAAGCCAATGTTTCAACAGAAAACCTAGTTCCCCAATTTGTGGGCCACCAACCTCTCACTTTAGAGTCAAAGTAAAAAACTCTTAATTATTACTCAGTGGCAGAGACTCCATGAAGTGTGTTTGATAGGATCCTCTCACCCCAGAAGTGGCCCTAATTAGCTTTTGTTTCTGTAGGGACTGATGTCAACAGTTTATGTGAGCTATACCTTGGATTTGACCTTTTGGTTTTTACCTGTGAGGTCTTAGATTAGCATCTCTTTTGGTATCTTTCCTTTTTAAAATCTGTTCAGTCCTCAGTACTACAAAATATAATATAACAAAAACTAACCATGTTTTGTTATTTAGGTATTATTTAATGAGAAATCACCAGGCCGTTGTGATGTGGTCCTAGCTGGCATAGGTCACATCCTGCCTGCCACACTTGTCTCCAGTTGCTCTTACTGCTGTCTATCCCCTCAGGGCCTGCAGAGCCGCCATCTGAGGTAGCCTTGCCCTCAGCCTGCATCGTGGAGTATGGGAAGGCCCTGGATATCAGCTACCTGCAGTACTTGTGGGAAGCGCACACCAGCATCCTGCGCTGCATGAGGGACTGCCGGGTCTGGTCTGCACTGTATGACGGGGACTCGCCCAACCCTGAGACTTTTCTGCATAGTGTGCCTGAGGATGATCCCGAGCATGTGGCCTGCCATGGGTCCCTGCTCCCACCACACTCAGATTCAGGGGGCTCTCAGTCGACTCCAGCCAAGGACAAAGGCCACACTGAGCTGGAGTGGGATGACAGCTATGACACAGGCATCTCCTCAGGGGCTGACGTGGGCTCCCCTGGGGCTTATGATGACCCAGACACTTCTGGCCCTCCAGTGCCCCTGGATCCCCCCAAGCACATCCAAGAGATGAAGAAAAACGCCATCTTGTTCTTCAAAGGTTCCTACATCGAGGAGTCAGACTTCCAGGATGATGTCATGGTATACCGGCTCTGTGCAGAGAAGGACACAGAGGATGCCAGCAGTTTACAGGGGGAAGCTGTTGGGCCATCAGCTGAGGCCCAGCCTGAGTCTTGGAGCTCGCCTGTGAACAACGGGCCCCTCAATCCCCAGCCAGAGATGGAGTCAGAGGGGGAACACGAGAGGGACACCTCAGACCAGTTTCAGAGCATGTCCAGGGACCCAGCACAAGAGAATGGGCCTGACGTGGACCCTGGATCAGACCCAGCATTACCAGCACCCATCTCCGAGGCTGGGTATAGCCCAGACCTACCAGTGATCTGCCCAGAAAGCGAGGACTTCATTGCCCAGTATGACCAGATCATCAGAGAGCTGGATTCGGGCTCTGAGAGCTTGATAGGCCCCAGCTTTCCCACACCGGACCCCTCACTCCTCAGGGAGGAAGAAGGTCAGGGAGGAAAGGAAGCAGGAGAGGAGGACAGGGAGAAGGACAAGGAGGAGGAGGAGGATGACAACTTTGACTCCCTGATCGCAGAAGCTCCCACTGTGCAGAGCGTGTGTTCCCCATTTGGGATGAGAGAGGAGACTGCCCTTGCCAGTCACCACCCCGTGAGGACTACAGGTGCTCCGTTCACAGGTGACCATCTTAATTGCTTTGTGCTGTCAGCTTTTGAAGGTGCTTGTGCATACTGGAACAGGAATGGAAGGTAGGGAGTGTTACCTGCTTGCCTAGCAGAGAAGCAAAGGATGTTGGCTAAGAGTAGTCTGATTTGTATTTTGTCATTTCTTCAAATAATCACCTTATTCTTTTTGCAGTTTGGTTGTTTTACTTGATATGCCTGTGATTAACTAAGAAGGCTGATTCACCACACAGGAGTCCAGACTTACTTAACCTCTTATCCTTGTTCTAGTTTCTTCTTACCGCTTACTTATGTGATTTATAGTGTAGTGTGTGTGTTTTATTACTGCCTTGTATACTAGAGGGCTGGATCCATGAAAGGAGAGAGATGTTCATTCTGTGCCCTCCCCCCAGCATGGGGGCAGTGACCAGAGCACGCAGTAGGTGCCCAGAGCACGTATGCAGTGGCAGTAGCCGTGTGTACACACTGGAGGATATCGTGGTAGTTGCCTAGGAGCTCTTCCACATAATCACAGATTCTCCACCCCCATATGGGGAGACTAGAGCCATACACTCACCACTTGTATGTGTACTTAGGTGACACACTCACTGCTTACAGCAGGGGGAAATCATGATAAGAGGCAAAGGTGTCGGATAGGCTATCAGAGGAGCAGATGAGGGTGAGAAATTGGGCAGAAAACATTCAGTATTAACCAATAAAATCAGAACATGCACATGAAGAGATCTCTACAGATGAGAAGGCCCAATGAGCCCCAAGATTACAGGGTGAGGCCTCTAAATGGTGATCAGTAGCAAGGAGCAGTGCTGGTGACACAGAGACTGCCTTCCAGGTGGTGTCCTGTCTTTCCCACTTCTGAGCTGTTCGGACCTGGCAGACAAGGCCTCTGCTGCTGGGCCACTATGTTGAGGGGGGAGTGTGTGTGACTGCTGCTGGTGAGATCCCTGGAGCCCCAGGCCTAATGCCCTCTGGCACTGGGGAGCAGCTTAGTGCCAGTGGACTGTGCCTGCCCCTCTCCCAGCTCCCAGGCAGGAATGAAAGCAGACTGCCCTCTGGTCCAGCCAAGTCAACTTAATACGATTTCAAGGGATTCTTCCACTCTCCTCCCCCAGTATTTATTCATTTGTTTACTGATGCCTGAAGATTTATTTAAACAGGGGAAAGCTCTTAATTCCACAATTATAAGGCTTGAGGAGAAATCTAGCTGAGATAACATTTCAGTGTGAACAAGTTTTAATTAAAATTCGGTCAGTCATAAGTAAAAAGGATTAGATCAGCTCACATTTCCCAGTTGATGCAGTGAAGGGGGCATCTAGAGAGATGAGTCAGGAGGGCAGAAGGAAGGGTCTGCCCCCCATCCTGGCAGGCCCCCCGTGCCCTCCAGCCTTCTCCTGCAGGTGCCTGTGTGCTTAGCTTTCTGGCATGTGGCAGAGTACCTGAGAGGATGAAAGGGCTGCCTTGGCTCATGGCTGCAGTACGGGCAGTCTGGCTGCATGGCCTTGGCTTGTGACAGGGCAGAAAGCACAGGACAGAGAGGGCTTCAGAGAAAATCAGGTCACCTGAGGTCATCCAGGTACAGGGAAGAAGAGCAGGGCCCAGTGTCACCCACCAGCTGCCCCCTGACCCTCTCCCTTCTGTTGGTCCCACCGCTTTCTTCCTGTCATCTGATAATGTTGCCATATTCATGCTCCATTTGGGTTATTCCACAGATGAAGTGAGGGCCTTCGGGAAGTCCCAGGATTACTGCTACTGTCCTGGTGACCATTGAGAGCCTTATGGGGTCTGTCTAGACCAAAGCATAATGCCAAAGCTGAGGAGAACTGTTCCTTAGAATTCTGGTTTTCTTGCAGCAGATCCCTGGGAAATGTGGAAATCAAGAAACAAAGTATAGCTGGAGCCTGGGGTACCTAACACGGAACCTTGTTAAATGGCATTGGTCTTTATGTATGATACACCTGAAAAACTGATAAAACAGCATAGTTCTTTGATATGTCTGTGTAATTATAATTAAAACTTTGACTTTTCCATCCTTCTTCCTTTGGAACTTGTATACAGCTTCAGGAAACATCTTTTCTCTTTCTGTATTTGTGAGCTTTGTAGTTTTTGGACTGCTGAGTGTGTTCCGTAGCATTGGGCTTAACTTTTCTTCTCTCCAGGGAACACTGATAATTTTTTTGAGATGAATTCACATTCTAGCAAATCAAAGCATTCCATTTATCTAATTCTTAATATTTAACATATTCAGCCTCTTTTATTGATCTCATAATATTTGGCAGTTTCCTACTTAGGTACTAAGGACATAAAATGAAAAGTCTCCTTTCAGAGGAGACACCAGGGATAGTACTTATCAGGGTTGGGCCTGAGGAGGCTGGTGGAGGGAGTGGAAAGGTGTCCAGAGGAGGGGTGCTGAGGACCCCAGGGCACAGAGGAGCCCCTAGCAGGAGCAGGGAAAGAAGTGGGGCTGATGTCTGCTCCAGGGACCTCTGGGTCAAGATGAGGAATGTGGCTCTTGTGTGCTAGCCCTGCAGGCACTCAAGTGAGAGCAAAGTTCTGGGTCTGAAAAGACCAGTCTCGGCAGTGGTGTGGGGAGCACGTAGTGCCAGAGAACAAACGAGAGGCTTCTGTTGTGTTAGAACTGAGGCTGCAGCAGTGCTTTGAGCTGCTCCTCCTGTTTCTGGGCTGTCCTCACTCTTCTGTGCCATGCTGTATATGCAAGGATGTTCACTGCAGCGCTGTTGGTTATAGAACAGGGCTGGAAACACACCTGGCCAGCAGTGGAGCAATGTATCCACCCAATTCTTGTAACAGCCCAGTATCCCGCAGCCCTGAGATGACTGAGCTAGCACAGAATGCACTGGCGTGGGGCAGTCTCCACAATACATTGTTAAGTGTAAAAGCAGGCTACATAGCAGTGTACAAAAAACACTCATTTCTTTTTAAAATACCAGGGTGCATACACTCGCACATGTGCACACACACAGGGCAGGGGCCTGAATTGATTAGGAGCACTGAGAATGGAAGGTCTTAGTTTGAAATGCCAACTACATTATTTACTCTCTTACCTTTTAATACGATAAACAATAAACACACTTCCTAGGGTAGCTGTATTAAGGGAGTTGATACATAAGTATTTAGAACGCTGCCTGGCACAAAGAATGTGCTTAATAAACATTTTTGTAAGTTCAACTATTTTATTCGTAAGATACTAAGGGAGGAATACACTAGAATGTATTAGAAGTGGTTCCTGGCGGTTGGGGTGGGGTGGGTTTTTTGTATCTATATCTGCAATCATTTTAACTGCTGTAAAAGTAGAAGGGTGGTTAGAGTCCCGAAAGGGCATGATGTCAGTGTAGTCTGAGGCAGAGCTGGCAGGCTGGAGAGGAAGACACACATCCTGGTGGAGCTTGCTGAACTAGGCACAGAACTGATGGCCTCTGTTCTTGGGGTCAGATGTTCAAGATGGGGCAGCAGGTGGACCAAACTGGGGATGGGGTGGGGACCTGGAGGAGAGAGAATGAAGGACAGGGAAGGGTGCTGGAGCCTTAGTCTCCCAAAGAATTAAAAATTTTGTGGGCGACATGTTAGCTTTCTGTTACTCTGAGAAAACCAATTTATAAGGCATAAAAGTTGATTTTGGCTGATAGTTTTAGAGAGTTCAGTACATACTTGCATGGCCTTGTTGCTTTTAGGTCCATGATAAGGCA
The DNA here is from genome assembly GCA_004027165.1 of Ctenomys sociabilis. Taxonomy (NCBI): domain Eukaryota; kingdom Metazoa; phylum Chordata; class Mammalia; order Rodentia; family Ctenomyidae; genus Ctenomys; species Ctenomys sociabilis. The sequence continues at coordinate 70,479 of PVKA01000923.1, forward strand.
GCACCTCATAATAGGAACATCTGGGAGAGGAAGCTGCTTGCAGTGTGATGGCCAGGAAGTGAAGAAAGAGGAGAAACAGGGTCTCACTGTCACCTTAAGAACACTTCCCCCAGTTACATAATTCACACCAGGCCTCACCACCTCCCAGTAGTGCCATAATCCAAGGACCACGCCTTAAGCATTTGGGGTTTTGGGGGGGACATTCAGGATCCAAGATCTAGCAGTTGAGAGTTTTGTCTCTCTCAGGAGATGAAAAAAACTACCACAGTGAGGTAGTTTTCTGAGTTATAGCTCGGCCTTCTGGTTTTCAGATGTTTCCCAGTTGCCCTAACAACTGCTTTTTGCTAAGCATTTTTAAAGCTAATGTACTATAAACCAAGAATAAAGTAGGATTTGAAAGGATATGTATCTCCATGCCATGGAGCCAGCATCAATGGTGGCAATGATGACTTGATCTGTGTGTGATCACTCATGTGAGACAATGACCAGACCTTGTCTTTCTCTGAGGTTGGGCTTCAGGCTGTCCTCCTACCCTGTCTGCAGTAGCAGGGGGCTGCAGGTCGGCTCTTTGATCACCGAGAGCAGACAGGTATAGTCCAGGTCCGGGGAAGGGCAGTTGGTGAATCACATTATGTCCATACATTCCAGAGGATTTTGCTCACCTGTGGACACCTTCACTGACTTGTGGTCTATCCAGATGGAAGCAGGTGACGAGTCAGGGACTGCAGGGGAGGTGACAAGGAGAACGGGAGACAGTGCTCCAGACTTGAGGACGTGCTGGCAGCACCCTTCTCTTGCAGGTCACTTGGAAACCAGAACTGTGCTGGTGCGTTAAGAATAGCACCACAGGCATTTCTGGGGTTCTCAGGAAAATTGTTAGCTGCTTTCAAAATAGGGCTCCTTCCAGTCTAGTTTCTCATTGTGTGCCAGTCCCACTCCTCCAGGCTCATTGACCCCTCTGCTGTGGAAAGGGACTGGAGCTGTGCATCTCTGCACAGACAAGGGTCAGCTGTGCTGCCTCTGGGGTTGAGACCCCACAAGGACACCCGCCGTATCTCTGGACAGGTATATCACAGTTGCCTGTTTGTCATCCATGTGGGCAAAGTTTTGGGTTTCCGTTTCTCATGGGACAGTGCCTCCCAGCAACAGGCTTTATCAGGGCTTCTGAGTGGAGCATCTTGAGTTTTTGTTAAACTCCTGTTAATGCTGGTGCAGTCTTCAGAAGGTATGTTTATTTACCAGAAGTTATGTTGCCTTTGTTGTAAATATGTCCTGGTTTAGTGGCCTCATCAAGAGTTCCACTGGGGGAAATACAAAATTCTCATTGATTTTGCTTAATGGAATATTTTTATGGCAAAAATTTAAAACATCTCCAAGTAGTTTTATTAATTTTTTTGTTTTTTCTGCCTTCAATGAACTAGAACATAAAGTACATTAATTTTCTAGTGACCCAAAGTAGTTCTTTTGTGCTTAGTAATTTTACAAACAACTTTAGCAGTCACACATACATGATTTTCTTTCTCATAAACTCCACGACACACTGGACTGTATCACCCAAAGCCCAGTCCCTTGTTTCTTTCTCAACTGAACATTTGAAGTGTGACTACTGAGTGAGTGGTCAGGTTTGTCAGTGTACAGTGCAAAGCCTCACTTCAACCTGTGTCTGTCTGTCTCTCCTCATCTAGACAAGTAGTCTCTCTCTGAGTGTGTGTTCTTGGCTCACATGTTGCTGTTCAGTAAGCATGTTTGGTATAACACACAGATTTTTTGTTACCATGACTTTTATTATTTATTTTTTACTGAAGAATTAACAATTTTTTTTAATTTTTTTGTTTCAAAGCCGATTAATAGGACAGTTTTAATAATGAATATATTATACATTGTTATCTTCTTAATGGTTATCCATAGTACAAGAAGCAGACAGGATATCATGTCCAAACACTATTAGTACAAATCTTCTCATTGAGTTAAACGATAGCAATTGTATATCTATCCTAACTATTTTGTATATACAGATACAAAATGGTCCTTCCTTTGTAGCCACTTTTTTTGTTTAATCCTATCAGAGATGGATATTCCATTGGCATCTGAATACTATAGGTGCATGAATTCAGCAAAACAATCCAACACAGTCCAGCAGTTCACAGTAGTAATGGGTTATCCATACAAGTTGTTGACTTGAGCCCTTCACAGCTCAGTATAATAATATAGCTTTACTTTATATACCTGTTTTTATACTTTTCTGCTGGATGGTTAAGACCAAGATAAAGCAAGACCTATATAACAAGAAATGTAACTTTTGTATCTCATAAGGTTATTCAGGTATCCTCAGGGTTTATCCTGTAACCCTATACCTCACTTCATAGATCCTTTGTCAGTGCCAGCCATGTGGATGAGTCATGGCCATTGCTTGACCAATTTGCTCTCTGTGAAAGCCTGAGAGAATGTTTTCTCTCCATGTGACTGCTTAGGCACACTGTACATCATCAGTCTCCTTCCTCTGTGGCTACATAATCTCTTTGATCAGAAAATTTGGGGCACAACTGAGTTGTATGATGTTACAATGCAAGTTCCCCTATGTCCTGAGTCTTCACTGACCTTGAAAAGGTAGGGCCAAAATGTTGGCTGACCTTGCAGCCCTTCATTTTCTCCAATTTTTCATCTCCAAACCTAGGTTGTTAACCCTCCAGAAGAGAAGCTGATTATTACCCTGCAACATATGCAGTTCGGTTTACCCTCACTATCTATCTAAATATGAGACATCGTAGGCATGACATAGAACAGGTATTTTCCATCAAGTATTGAAATATTAAACTCTTAAGTCCTTACAGAATATGAAAAAAAATTAAAAATAAAAATGAACTTACATATATTTACACAGATATTTAGAAATCTATCCATATACAACACTGTAGCAGGACTGTCCTGTGCCATTTTTTTATGTCTTATTTTTCACTTATTGCCATTTATTTAAAAAAATGTTTATTTGAAAGACAGTATAGTAATAGTTGGTATGTCATGACAAGAAGTACGTATTTAGAAGACTAGAATGATAGGCATTCCAAGTATGACCCTTCTATTACACATTGCTATCTTCAGTGCAGTTGTTTGGTTCACAGGTTTCAGCATGTATAGTTAATCAGGGTGAGAATCCTACCAATTAACTGCTAGTTTCAACAACCTGCTGATGTTTCTCAGGATCATTGCCTTACTGATCTAGTGCATATAAATGTATGGCTTTGCTCCTGTCATGTTTCCCAACTTTTCTCCTTGCCTTCTCCTCCATGTCCAATCCTCAGGTTCTCACTTGCCTTTTAATTGTGTGATACCTTTCTGTTTGTATTTCTTCTTTTGAGTACTGATACTAGGGAGACTATAAGACATTTATTCATGTGGGTCTGGTTTATTTTGCTTACAAGTATATCCTCAAGTGGCATCCACTTAAATATGAAGGCTTCAACTTTATCATTCTTTATAGCTGAGTAATATTCCATTGTATAAAAATACCACATCTTTTTCATCCATTATATGATGGGCATCTTGGTTGTTTTCAAGGTTTGGCTATCGCAAATTGTGCTGCTATAAACATAGGTACACATATATCACTATGATATGATGTTTTTAGTTCCTCTGGGTCAATTTTCAGTAGGGGGATAGCTGGCTTGAATGATATTTCCAATACTAGTTTTTTAAGGATTCTCCATACTGATTTCCATAATGGTTGGACCAGTCTACATTCCCACCAGCAGTGGAGAAGTGTTCCCTTTTTCTCACCTCCTCTCCAACATTTGTTGTTGGTTGATTTCTTTATGATAGCCATTCTTTCTGGAGTGAGATAGTATCTCAGTGTTGTTTTAATTTGCATTTCATGGATGGCTAGTGATGTGGAGCATTTTTTCATGTATTTATTCACTTCTTTAATTTCATCCTCTGAGAAGTGGGTATTCATCTCAGATGCCCATTTCTGGATTGGGTCTTTAAATTTAGGGGCCCTAATGTTTTTTAGTTCTTTATAAATTCTAGAGAGCAGACCTTTTGCTGAGTGCTTATGAGTTAGGATTTTTTTCAAAATTTGTGGGGTTTTTTGTTTTTTGTTTTGTTGGTAATTTCTTTTGATGTGCAAAAACTTCTCAATAACTGGTGGTCCTAGTTGTTAATTCTTTCAAGTACTACCTGTGCGATTTGGTTTTTGTTCATGAAATCTTTGCCTACCCTTCTGTCTTCAAGAGTTCCTCCTCCTTTCTCTTCCAGGAGATTGAGTGTTTCTGTTTTAATATTTAGATCTTTAATTAATTTTTACTTTAGCTTAGTGAATGGTGATAGACCTGGGTAAAGTTTTGGTTTTTGGCATATAGAAAGCCAGTTTTTCCAGCACCATTTGTTAAAGAGGCTATCTTTCTTCTAGTAAGTGTGTCTGGCCCTTTTGTCAAAGATCAAGAGGTTGCGTGTGTTTGTAGGAGCCTCTGAATCTTCTATTTTATTCCATTGATCCTCCAGTCTATTTTGTTGCCAATACCATGCTGATTTTATCACAGTAGCTTTGTAGTATAATTTCAAGTCAGGAATGGTAATGCCTCCTGCCTTGCCTTTGTTGGCCAGGATTGCCTGTGCTGTTCTAGGTCTTTTCTGGTTCCAAATAAATTTTAGGAATGATTTCTCTAGGTCTGGGAAGTATGTTGTTGGTAGTTTGATAGAGATTGCATTGAGTCTGTACAATTTTGGGAGTGTGGCCATCTTCACGATGTTGGTTGTTCCTATCCAGAAGCAGGTAATATCTTCCCAATTTTTGAAATCCTCTATGATCTCTTTTTCCAGAGTACTGTAATTTTCCTTGAAAAATCTTTGACTTCTTTAGTTAGATGATTTCCAGAGTATTTCATTTTCTATTATGCTATTGTAAAAGGTATTGTTTCTCTAATTTCCCTCTCATTGTGTTTGTCATCTGTATAGAGGAATGCTATTGACTTTTGAGTACTGACTTTGTCTCCTGCTATGCTACTGAATTTGTGTATCAATTCTAGAAGCTTCTTGGTGGAGTTTTTTGGATCTTCTAAGTAAAGTATCATGTCATATGCAAATAATGATAATTTAACTTCTTCTTTACCTATCTTATCCTTTTATTTCTCCCTTTTCTCTAATGGCTCTAGCTAATGATTCCAGAACTATATTGAATAGGAGGCATGATAGAGGACATTCTTGTCTTATACCAAATCTGAGAGTAAAAGATTCAGTTTTTCCCTATTTAGAATTATATTAGCCATTGGGTTGTCATAGATGGCTTTTATCAGATTGAAGTAGAGGCCTTCTATTCCAATTTTCTGTAGGACTTTGAACATGAATGGGTGTTGGACTTTGTCAAAAGCCTTTTCTGCATCAATTAAGATGATCATGTGCTTTTTAGTTTTGGCTGTATTGATATGGTTTATTATATTTATAGATTTTCAAATATTGAACCATCCTTGCATCCTTGGGATGAATCCTACCTTGTCATGGTGTATGGTCTTCATGATTTGCTGTATTCTATTTGCTAGGATTTTATTGAGGCTTTTTGCATCTATGTTTATGAGGGAGATTGACCTGTAGTTCTCTTTTTTAGTTGTGTCTTTCCCTGGTTTTGGTATCAGTATAATACTTGCCTGTAGGAATGATTTTGGGAAAACGGTGTTCTTTCCAATTTCATTGAAGAGTTTGTAGAGTATAGGGATTATATCTTCTGCAAATTTCTTTGGAATTGAGCTGTGAATCCATTAGGACCTGAACTTTTGTTGGCAGGGTTTGTATTACATTTTGTATCTCATTGGCTGATATTGGGTTATTGAGAGTTGTTATATCCTCTTCAGGTTTGGTAATTTGTACCTTTCTAGGAATCTGTCCATTTCTTCTGTGTCTTCTATTCTGTGAGTGTAAAGATTCTCAAAGTAGCTATTGATAATCTTCTGAATTTCCACTCTGTGGTGATTATACCCTTTTCATTCCTTATTGCTTGTGTTTGAATTTTTTCTTCCTCTTTTTGATGAGGTTAGCTAGGGGTTTATCAATTTTATGTAGTCTTTCAAAAAACCAGCTTTTTGATTCATTGATTCTTTGGACTGTTTTCTTCATCTGGATGGAATTAACTTATGGTCTAATCTTTATGATTTCTTCCCGTCTTTGGGCTCTGGGTTTGGTTCGCTTTTCCTTTTCTAGATGTTGGAGGTACAGCATTGGTGTGTTTATGTTTTCCTGTTCTGTTTTCCTAATGTATGTTCATAGCTATGAATTTCCCTTGAAGAACTGCTTTCATCTCATCCCATAGATTCCAATAAATTGTGGTTGAATTTTCAGCGAATTGTAGATATTGTCGAATTTTTGTTTAATTTCATGTGACTCACTGATTGCTGAGTAGGGTGTTGTTAAATTTTCATGTATTTCTGGAGTTTTTTTGGTTTCTTATATCATTTATTTCCAGTTTCATTGCTCTGTGGTTAGATAATAATATGCATGAGACAATTTCTGTTTTCTTACATAGACTTAAGCATGACCTATGGACTAATATGTGGTCTATTTTAGAAAATGCCCCATTCAGCTGAAAAAGATGTGTATTCAGCTGTGGTTGGGTGGAATACTCTGTATATGTCCATCAAGTCCATTTGTTCCAGACTCTGCTTCAGTTCTGCTACTTCTTTGCTAATTTTTTGTCTGGTTGACCTATCTTTTTGGGATAAGGGGGTGTTTAGGTCTCCTGTTAAGATTTTGGTATTGGATATTAGATTTTTCATGTCCATTAAGATTTGTCTTACATAATTGGGTGCTCCTGTGTTTGGTACATAGATATTTATGAGTATTACCTCTTGCTCTTGAATTTTTCCCCTGACCAATATATAGTGGCCTTCTTTGTGTCGTTTGGTTCTTCTTGGTTTGAAGTTGAGACTGTCTTAGAACAGAATTGCTACTCCTGCTTTTTTCTGAGGTGCTGGGGCATGTAGTATTGTTTTGCATCACTTGACTTTCAGCCTATGAATTCTTTATGAGTTATGTGTGTTTCTTGTATGCAGCATATTGTTGAATTTTGTTTCTTAATAGAAACAATATTAAGAAACAAATAGACTGTGCCAGTCTATTTCTCTTAATTGGTGAATTGAGTCCATTGACATTGATGGTTATGATTGAAATGTGTTGAGTTATAATTGTCATGTTATTTACCTGCTGTTATTTACTCCTTTTTGTCCTGTGTTAAATTCTTTGCCCTATTTAGTGGGTTCCTTCTGTTCTTATTGGTGGAGATCTGACCATTTTGTTCCATCTCTAGAACATCTTTCAGTAACCTGTGTAGGGTTGGCTTTGTCATTTTGAAATCCTTTAGTTCGAAAGGAAGTATTTCACTTCTCCATTAAACTGGAAAGAGAATTTTGCAGGATATAGTAGTTTGGGCTGGAGTTTGTTTTCATTGAGTACTTGAAGTACTCTGCTCCATACTCTCCTGGCCTTCATGGTTTGTGCAGAGAAGTCAGCCATAATTCCAAAGGGTTTTCCTTTGAATGTGATCTGCTTCTTTTCTCTAGCAGCTTTCGGTATATTGTTTTTGTGCTGGATTTCTGGGATCTTGACTATTATATGTCTCGTTGTGTCTTTACTTGGGTTGCAGTTATTTGGCATTCTGTATGCTTTGGTTATCTGAATGTCAGATTGTTTCTTCATATTTGGGAAGTTTTCTGCTATTACTTGTGCCCATATTCTTTTTATATCATTTGTCTTGACTCCTCTCTCATTGATGCCTATTAATCTCACATTGTTCATCTTTGCATTGTGTTGCATGTGATGAATTATTTTTTCCTGAATCCTAGTTGATTTTATTAGATGTTTGTTACCTTTTTACTAGCCTCATCAGCATCTTCAAGATCTGAAACGTTTTCTTCACTTTCATTTAAATGATTTTGCAGGCTTGTGATTGAGATTTTAAGTTCCCATACATCTCTTTGACTCCTCTTTATGCTATCTATTTCTTTCCTATATTGCTTATTCAAGGAATCCATCATTTTTCTATTTTTTTTTTATCAATGTCTTCTTTAGAAGCATTTAATAATTCTTTCACTATAGAGATTTTTTAGATTGGCTTTCCTCTACATGGTTCTGCATTTGATTCTTTACTTCAGATGCTATGAATTCAGAGATTTCTTGTTTTATTGCAGAAATTAATTCTCCTCTGAGTTCCTCTATACCTTTCTCCTGTTGCTTCTTTACTTCTGACACTATTAATTCATACATTTCACCTGAGCTCATGTCCTCTGCACTTGTTCTGGGTAGGCACTGGGTTTCCTCCATATGTTTCTGTGTTTGATTCTTTACTACAGATGCTATGAATTTGGAGATTTCTTTTTTAATTCCAGAAAATTCTGCTCTGAGTTCCTCTTTCTACTGTTGTTTCTTTACTTCCAACGCTATTAATTCATAGATTTCAGCTAATCTAATGTACACTGCACTTGTTCTGGGTGGCCTCAATGTCTGAGATTGCATTTTACTTCTTGTTTTTATCATTTTGTATAACTCTGACCTCTGACCTTCCGAGTAGAGCTCTGGTGCAGATGTAACCTTAGCACCTAATGAAATTCAGGTGCCGATTCAGGTACCAAATTCTAGTTCATGTAGTTGTGCTTGGCTTGGGTCTGGCTGCTGTGCTCAGCTGCTTTCTGTTGCTGCCCTTGGAGATGAGCCTGTTGTGCCCCTTTGGTAAGATGTTCTGCTCCTGGATTAGCTGTGTGGTTTTGACCCTAGTCTCACTTCAGGGACTTCAGCTGTAGAGTTTCACCCCAGGCCTTTATGCCAGGCCTGGGCTGGGTCTGGAGAGGTATAGGAGGGGGACAGGGGAGCACTGAAGCTCTCCCACACACTCACTGGGCCTGGGCTTTGTCAGGTCTACATGGCTCCTAAGAGAGTGGTGGATGTTCTCACTCACAGCGTGGGCTGTGCTGGGTCTGGAGAGGCAGGTAGGTCTGTAGAATGTGGGGAAAGGGCTCTCTCATGTGGCAGACCTGGAAGTTCTCACTAACAGGGCAGGCTGTGCTGGGTCTGAAGGAGTGGGGCAGGTCTGCAGAACCCATGGAAAAGTCTCTTGTTGGGCAGGCTTGGTTTTGGTCTCTCGAGGGCAGAACAGTGCAAAAGCTGTCCCACACACTCGCAGGGTCTTGGGTTGGGTGGATCTGGAGTAGTCCCTAGAGCGCCATTACCACAACTTTTAATGGGCTGTGATAGTTGTGCAAAACCTTCTGAAGAGCATAGCATCTTGAGATGATACATCATGTTTGAGCCTTATGATTACAAGAAAGGAACAGTGTAGAAAAGCATATAAATGTTTGATTTTTCTCTGGGTCTAAGATAAGTTTCAAAGTACTAAAACTGCTCATAGAGTCTAAGACTTAGTTCCCCTGAATGCTCTCCTGTCTTCTTTTCATGGATGTGTTTTGTCTTCAGCCTGGGTGTCCAGCTGGAAGCTGCAGATGAGTGTGTGCCTGCCTGGGTTTGTGCCTTGTGGCTTATGGTGGCTGAGATATGGCTCTGGTGATTCTTCGGTTGCTGAGGAGGCGCCCCCACCCACCTAGCTAGCCTGAAGCTCTGTGTTCCTCCCACAGGCCCATTCATCAGTGTGGTCCTGTCCAAGCTGGAGAACATGCTAGAGAATTCGTTGCATGTGAACCTGTTGCTCATCGGAATCATTACACAGCTGGCCAGCTACCCCCAGCCTCTGTTGCGCTCCTTTCTGCTCAATACCAACATGGTCTTCCAGCCCAGTGTGCGCTCCCTGTACCAGGTATGGCCTGGAGCCCATGCCCACATCCACTGCTGGTGATATTTCGTGTGCTGGTCCGCAGGACTCCTCTTCTTCCTCTCATGGTTTGGTTGTTTTATAGGAGCCCCACTTGTCCTGGTTTGCTACCTTCAATGTTTATGACACTAGCTGTGTAGATTATTCTAGACAAATTGCAAACCTTCATTTAGTTTGATGTTTTGTGGGTGCCCTACCAGGAACACCCAGGCAGTTAAAAATGAGCAAATGCCTAATACCATAATAGTTCCCGTAATGAGGGCTGTATCTGAAAGATATATGGATAACCAAGAGTGGAATTCCACTGTGGGGCATTTACCATCTTTATTGTTGCTCTTGACAGGTTCTTGCATCTGTGAAAAACAAGATTGAGCAGTTTGCCTCTGTGGAGAGAGATTTCCCTGGTCTGCTCATCCAGGCCCAGCAATACCTGCTCTTCCGGGTGGACACATCTGACGTGAGCCCTGCAGCCCTAACCAAAGGTCAGTCTCCCTCTGTGGTCTCTCCTTGAACTTTCGGATTCCCATGACTGGTTTGCATTTGCTGATGCTACCTCATGCCTGGGCCCCTGGAAATAGCTCAAGAAACTTTTATTACTCAACAGGAAGGAGCTCCTCATAGTGTTGTTAAATCTTCAGGACAGCCTGCCTGGCCCATAGCTGGTCCATGTCCCCTTTGGAGGGTCTGGCGGGGGGCATTTGTTTTCTTGAGTGCAGTAAGGGAGGAGCTGATGTGTGGGGTGTCACTGGGCCACGGTAAATAACACAGAACCTTTGTGCCATCCATGACATCATGAGTACTCCCTGTGCCTTTCTGTGGCTGACTCTGTCTGTTCTCTCTATTATGTCTTCAAAGGCTCTGAGGCTAAGAGATACATGTGTATCAGGTTGTGAAAGTTGATCCTTTGGGTGAGAAGCTCCTCTTCCTATTGTTAAGTCTCCAGGACAGCCTGCTTGGCCTGCAGCTGGCCCGTATCCCCATTGGAGGGTCTGGTGGGGCATTTTTTCATGAAAAGCAAAGTGCATATGCAGCCCTCATCCCTGGCTGAAGGAGACACCAGGACTAGGGGACGTGTGTGGCTGGGCTTGTGGCTGGCTGGCTGGCAGGCAAAGAGTGAAGGGGACCATGAGTGTGCCCTCACAGCATGGCTGCTGGCCTGCTTCTGATTCTGGCTGGGCAGAGCTGGTGGCTGCTGTCTTCTGGCTATGCTTGGGCCTGAATGAGCACAAACAGGCCCACCAGGTCAGGAATGGAGCAGAAGCTGCACCTGGCAGTGGGAAGGGACACAGAGGACTGTGGCTAGATGGTGGCCTCTGGCTCCCCATAGTGTGTTCTTATCCTGGGGTTAGTGTTTGCTGACATTTCATAGTTCATGGGCACTTCCCAGGCAGTCGGTTTTCATTGTCAGGACTAATGCATGCAATGGGCAATAAATGCCCTGAGCTCCATTTTCAGTAGGGAAGCCAGAGAGTGGCCTGGAATGGTCAGCTAGCACTGAGGCTCTAGTGCCCGGGAGCTGGATGAGACTACACTGAGGCAGAGCCTGCGGGTTGTGGGGCCAGAGATGGCACCACTCCCCTGGGGCTCTGCCTTGGCTCTAGGCATTCCCACAGGCTGTGGTATAAGGCGCTTGCTTCAGGGAGCTTGTTCTAACTGCTTAGGGTCAAGTTAATCACCAAGATTGACACTTTTCTGTTTTTTATTTTTGGTGGTAGTAGGGATTGAACTTAGAGCCTTCATAATGAGCTATAGCTCCAGCCCTGAGGCAGGGCCTCATTAAGTTATTAAATTGCCAAGGCTGGCCTCAACTTGTGGCCCTCCTACCTCCCAGAGTGCTGGGATCCCAGGTGTACACCACCACACCTGGCAGTGTTGATGCCATTTAAGGTCTGTGGCACTCAGGGGTCTTGGTCTTATAGGAGGCTTTTCTTGGGAAAGAAGGCTCTCCTTTCAATTGAGGTTTTGAGATGAAGTTTCTAACTTCTGTCAGGTTACCAAAGTGAAACCTTCCCTCACACCCTGCAGTTCTGACACTCAGAGTGAGACACTCTGAAGTGTGTCCTGTGAAGTGACTTACTGTGTTGAGCTGAGCTGGTGAGTCCTTGTGTTGCTGGCATGCTGAGCAACTTGGAATCATGGCAGAGGTCATATAGTGACATAGTGTCCCTTCATGCTGTGTCCTTCCCTGGTTCTTTGCCAGGAGAGAGCAGCTCACTTCTGAACTGCCCAAGCATTTAGTCCTGAAAGCCTACTGTCACAGCACTCCAGGAGCTACTTTGTCTCCTCTGTGCCTTTTATTTTTGGTGCCCCACATGCATGGTGCATGCGTTTGTGCGTGCGTGCGTGCTTTTGTGCATGCGTTTGTGCGTGTGTGCGTGCATGCGTGTGTGCGTGCATGTGTGTGTGTGTGTGTGTGTGTGTGTGTGTGTGTGTGTGTGTTGGGCTCTTGCATGACAGGCGCAGCCAGAACTGCTTCCTTTTGCTCCCTGGAGCCTCTGCCCTGGCAGGCCTCGGGGCTGGGAGCAGACCAGAGCTCAGAGAAGCAGCTTCCAGTTGCCAGCAGCCATTGCCCTGTGACCATTATGCAGGACAGCTGGTGACTAGAGAACTTGAGGCTGCTGATGGCCATGAAGGGTGACTCTTGTCCTCAGGCTGGTGCTGTTCTCCTTCATTAGTGAGGACTGGGCTCCAGGACCCAGGCTGGGTAGGCCAGCCTACCGGTGACACAGGTCAACCTAGCTAAGCAAGTGCTGGAAGGTGAGGTGGGGCTGGCTGCTCTGAAGAGGGTCTCCCTGTAGGAGCACCTATACGGGCGCGCCTTCCTGCAGCAGCTGTTGGCATGGAGCTGTAATGAGGCTTGCTGTCAGATAGGCACAGAGTGTATATGTGCAGCAGAAGAGACAAAACATACCCTGTAGTGTGGTCTGAAGAGCAGGGCTGACCTTCACTGGCTGTAAACCTGCTGGAGAGCCATAGCAGAGGAGGACTTTCAGTGGATCAGGGATGCTGATAAGCCGTGGTGGCCACGCTTCCCTGGTACTTTATGCCTGTTGCCTCATTTAATCCTGTGGCAGCTCCTTGGGCTTTGACAGGCAAAGAAATGAAACTGGCCTGAAGTAACTAAGCCAGCAAGTGGCAGAGTCCATACTCATCCACTCTGCTCTACCCTCTGAAGCTGGGTAACTAGGTCCAGAGGAAGGGAATAGGTGAACAGGGAGAGCCGGCACAGGCAGGATGGGTTTGCTTTGGGATTGGCACCTGCCTATGTGCCATTTCTTGGTGGCCAGGCCTGTGAAGAGCAATAGTTGCCATGGGTGAGGGCTGGGGGTGGTAAGTGGTGGTCTCCAGCTGATGCTGGGCCTCAGCAACCTTGGGATCTGTGTCCTCACTGCTGTCAGGGAACAGTGGAGGCTCCTGCCAAAGGCTGCGGAGACAGATTCTCAACAGCTCTTCCCCTTCTTCATGGACTATGGGAAGCTTTAATCTAAAATGCTATTTAAAGCAGTAAAGTGGAAGATTTTTTTAACACTAAAGACTATAGGGAGATGGAGAACGTACTATAAATGTCAAGAATTTTTAGTAGTGTAGTTAGAAACACTTTGAGAAGAGTGTTGAAAAATGGGGCTGAATTCTAAAAAGCAGCCAAAGTAATGAAGAGCTTGGATATAATGATTTAGAAGGAGCAATGAGAGTGTTTCATAGGGGACAGAAAAAGGCATAAATAATTCTGACAAATATATGAGGGCTGGAGATGTTGCATTAAATAGAGGAATTAAACAGAGAAGTAGAACCATTTTAATTAGTAAAATTGATTTGGTATGAAAATGCAAATCACTTGAATATGTTAGTATTTGGGCTCCTATCAACTTAGACCTTAGATCGAAATAGAGATAGAAACTCCTAGAAGCCTTTCTTAAGTGTTGGCTTCCAAGCCATTTATTGCCACTAGATCCCAGTGGCTGCATGAAGTTCTCAGTCTGGTCTATACCAGCCCCTCTCATGCCAGACACACAATGTACTTGGGAGGTGGTAGAGGGTCACGGAGGGCCCCCGTGACAGTTTTCTTTCTGGTTTCAGATTGTGCTTCAGAAGCTTCTAAGACTGAAAGTGGCAGGAACTTTCTGGATGGTCCCCCACGAGTGCTTCAGCCCTTCCTGACCAGCAGAGCCAAGGTGGCCGCACCCGCTCCTAGCCTGCCCCTGCCAGTAAGGAACACCATGCTGGCTGCCGCCCTCTTTCCTGAATTCCTGAAGGAGCTGGCTGCCTTGGCACAAGAACACTCCATCCTGTGCTACAAGGTCCTGGGGGACTTTGAGGACTCCTGCTGTTAAGTGTTTTCAAAAATGTCTTTACAGAGACACACATTGTAGTATCTTGACTGAATGTTAAATGCAAAGCTGCTTGTCAGATTCTATTTTGATGTTTCCTGACAATACTTGACTTAGGGGGGGCAGATTTCTGTGGCCCTCCTTTCTGCAGCCGGGTCTTTTGCCTGTGCATTATCTAGAATGTAAGCCTCCCAAGCAGACTGCTTCCCTGGCAGTCTGTCTCTGCTCACTTCTCTATCTCCCATGTTTGCTTGTTGTCTTCCCATCCCTTTGGCTCTCTCTGCCTGCTGCTCAGATCTCCTGGAGCAGATTCTGGGATACACTGCTTCCTAGATGGGCCCTGGGGCCAAAGGCCAGCTCTGGCAGCACAGGAATGTTCCCGCTTCTGCACAGTGCTCTGCTGCCCTCTGCAATTTGGCTTTCAGTTTATAAAAGGGAAGAGTTGGGTGGAGCTGTTCTTACCTCCATCACAACCCCTCTGAACCTACCTTCCAGGGTTCTGTTCTCTCCATGCTCATTGTCTTATGGTACAAGAAAGGTCCTGGCCTGTCTCTGCCTGGGTGTCACATGGAGTTGGAGAGAACTAGGAGTGTAAGGAATTACTTCGTGTTGCTTGAGAGTGTTTTTTAATCCATGCAACAATACCTAAACACTGAAGATAGCCTTATTTTAGTAAGATTTGCACAAATCAAAGCGTGCCTATGCAAACTGCTACTCTTCATTTTTAAGTGGCATTGTGTACTTACATAAAAAGACAGCCATCATTAGTTTTAAAAATGTTTTAAGACACAGTAACTTCTGACATGCTTCCATAGCAGGCTTTTCAGAGGAGAGGCTGGAGCAAGGGCAAAGGGGAAGGGCAGCTAAATGCACCCTGTAAAAACTCTAGTCATTATTTGGGTTTTTTTTTTTTTTTTTTTTTTTTTTTTTAACATGTTGCACTTTATAGAGAAACAGGCACCTGTACAGCCCACTTTGGGAGCTGGGCATAAATGTATCCAGGTTCTTGGAGACCTGCTAAGCCAAGTGCCGGCTGGCAGCCCCTGCACACACACATGCTGCTTTCTAAGGACTACTTCAGTAGAAGCCCCACTGAGGGGCTTCTCGCTATTTTTCAGCATGCTCTGAGAGGCCAGAGTGTACCCAGAGCTGGGGCCACCTGAAGCTGCCACCACAGGGGGTGCACAGTCACGTGGGTTAGGCATCAGACTGAACAACTGGTATTTATGGGCATTACATCCCACTGTTTGGCTCAGGGCCCAGGTCTGTGGGGAGAGGCATGGAACCAGGATGAGCCTTTGTTTGGAGGCATCGTGGAGGGTGTCTGCCAGGCTGCGGGCAGCAACAGGCTGGCTGGTTGTGCTCAGGGCACTCATTTGTCTTTCCCAGGCTCCTGGTACAGGAGAGGAAAGGGAAAGCACACAGCTGAGGCGCTGCCCTGCCAAGGCAGTGCTTGGCACTTCAGGATTTGAATCTCACAGCAGCTCAGTCCTGAGAGATGGCGAGCCCCCCTAGGCCAGGCGTGGTTCACATGTGGGCAGAAAGCTAAATCACCTGTTCTGGTGTACTTCTAATTCACATTTGTTGGTCACAAAAAAGGGTTTGCTCAGCGTGGTGCCATAGCTGATCAGCTGAGGCACAGCTTTGCGGTCTGTTTGTGGCCTTCCCATGCCTCATATCTGCAGAACCCATAGAGCTCCAGAGTAGCTTCAAGCAGAAAAAGGAACAGTTATGCTGTCAGATACTATCCTCATGCTGGCTTTGCACAAGGACGTGCTGGTTGTACCTGCCAGGTAACAATGTGATGGAGCCCTATCTGTGGGTGGTGGTCTGCAACTGTGTTCTCTGGTGGTGCCAGTGATTCCATGAGTCTATTTCTTTATTGAAGAGCTCCAGGTGCCTGAGGGGGTGCTACCCATTAGGACAGGGCTTGACTTGTGCCACCAATGTTTTTTTCAGTACTGAAGCTGAGGTGCTTTAGAAGGGGGACAGATTCCTGGAGTGGGGAGAGGCAGGACAATTTGACTCCTGTGGTGGGGTGTTGGTGCTCAGCTCTCACAACAATGCTTGCCTCACTGCTAGAGCTGGCAGGTGGGTCATCTTTCTGCAGCCATCACAGTCAGTGTCCCGGTGCTCCCACAGGGCACTGTGCCCAGGGCCTTACAAAGTGAAGTCAGAACACTGACCTGGAATAGACTACAGGGGGTCAGAAAGCCCCGTGTGGCCCTGAATGGTTCACTTGGGGAAAACAGCAGAGATCAGAGCTATAAATAGGATAGGAAGAGACCCCATAGGATTTGGAGGACAGACACTGCCCCAGGCAGCCAAGAAGGTGATGAGGAGGGGGGACTTAAATGACAAGATAAGTTAATGAAGAAGGCTCTAGTTGTCAAGTAAACAGGGAAGGCCCTTGGAGGTGTCTGTTTTGTTTTTGTAGTAAGTTCTGGGAAGACATCTTAAAGGATTTTGACATGCCTAAGAGCATGGTCCAGAAACATGGCTCCTGCCCCCTGGGAGCAGCTCGTACAGCTGCCCTGCTCTCACCAGAACAGACCCTGTGATGCAGCCCTGGTTGGCGCCCGTGTCCTGGGAGGGAAGGCGAGTTGAGGGTTCCTGGAATGAACAGCATTACTTCCTAATTCAAGGTCTGATTTAGTCCAGGAGTGAATTTTCTAATTCAAAATATGAGGAGCACTGGCATATTTAAAATTGATTTTCTGAATGTTCAGGCAAATGTTTACAAAAATTTAGACAGAAATTCTACCATAGGTCCAGTCTAAAATAATTTCATGGTGGTAAATTAGACTTTCCCACCTAGTGGATAGAAATGTGGGAATGTGATTTTCTTGTATCAGGAAAGACTTCCTTTCCCTGGTAATATTTAGGAGCACTGTAAAATTGTGCCAGTTTGATTGCACATTATTCTAGAAACCCCTATGACATGCTCAGGGTGAACTTAAGGGCCCCACTGTGTTGGGATGTGGTTGGTACTTCTCCAGGCTCTCACAGGCCCCTTCCTCGGCAGAGTTTGCTGGGAGCCTGGTGTGGTTGTTGGTTTTCAGTGCATTAAGACAGCGTGGGACCAGGGGGTTGTCAGGAAAGCATCGTCTTATGCTTGCAATCTGAAGCTGCACATGCAAGTATTGAGGTCCCAATGCAGGCAGCCAATATGTACCATTGGAAGTTTTCAGTGTTTGCAGTAGCATCACGTGTTCTGACTGCCAGATTTGTGCATCAGTGTCCCAGGCTCTCTCAGCCAGTGGACAGTACACGTGTGATGTTACATTCTTCCCTGGGCTCCAGCTCTTGTGTAAGGGGACTTCATTGTGACTGCTAATTATTAACTCAGTGTTTACAAAAGTGTCTGTCTTGCTTGCCACATTTATGAAACAGTTTGCTGTGGGACAGCTGTGCATCTGCTGCTCATGTCCCTGGCAGGTCAGCATGAGGGACAGGCTGCTGTAGCCCTGGCCACATGGCAGTCTTAGCTTCTCTGGTGGCTGAGCCACATCAGCTTCAAGGCCACCTTAGCCCCTTCTTGCTTCAGCCTCCAGCCTGTGACTGACAGAGCATTCATTCCCTACCAACAACAGTGGAGAACAAGCTACCTGTCTGTATATAGCCATGCCATTGGCCTCAGTGAGGACAAAAGGATGGAGTTGATGTTCTTCCTGTTTTTCAATGACCATTGTAAACCTAATGGTAAACCTAATGCTTCACAAAAAGCTCTCAGAAGACTAAGAATGGCCTTTGGGATGCTTTTGCTTCAGTAAAACCTCTCCTTTTGCTCTCAGCCATTCAGCAGGTGGTGAGCTTGGGAGGATAGATTATCCCAGTGGCTCTTGACAGTGTGAACAGGCTTCCCAAGAGGTTAACAGCAGGTCTTCAGCTGGGATGGGCACCTTATTTTAGGCCTCTGTCAGAATCCCCAAATTGACAACTGGCAGTTACCTGTCCTGTCCCATTGGGTCAGTGTGAATGTTGCTCCCCTGCCTGCTGGACAAGGGGGAACCATGGCCCTATCAGGTGCAGTGTGGCTGCAGGGCTGTGTGGTGAGTGCAGGGAGCCTTTGGGGAGCTGCATTCACCACATCATTTCAGAACAGGTAGCAGGGCCAAAGCTCTCGGAGCCTGGGTGACATCTAACTGGGACACACAAAGCCCCTGTAACTGAGCCCCTCTTGCCCTGACGGGGTTTGAAGGGAGAGGATGCAATACTGAAGACCTTGAATGGGCTTTGCTCATTCACTTGACAAGGTACTCCTATGTGTTCCCCCTCAGGGCTCAGGAGTGCATTTGTCTAAAACCTGCTCCACCCCTAGGCTACTTCCTGGGTTAAGTGCCCTGGCTGCCTCCCAGGCACTGTCTGGAGTCTCTGAAATGTGGCAGCCAAACTCAAAGTCAGAAATTGTGGGTCACAGTCACCTGTTGTATACCAAATTACCCAATGTGAGGAGAGGGAGGTGTGCACTAAACATTTCATACTCTCCCTGTAGACTAGCAGTACCTTCTGGGAAACAAAACAAGGGGAGAGATGTCAGCCAAAGCTTTTCTTGGTGCAGTTTAGTGTCACCCATCTGTACCTGGAGGCACAGATGTTCCCTCTGCTGCCTAAGCCTGACAGATACAAAAAGCTCCTTTCTAGACCTAGTGACCCAAAATTTAAAACACTGGCAGTCAGCAACCTCTCCTGCAGAGGTTTAAGACTATTAATTTGTGAATCAGACAAGCTTTTGTTGACCTCTTGCTCTGCATAGGCAGCTCAAAAGGCTGTGGCTGATAGCCACCTCCTTAGGAAATAATGTATTTTGGCTGAGTTGGCTTGACCAGGCAGAGCTAGTCCACAGGAGGGTTTTCCAGCAGCCTGCCCCACTGGTGTCTTGGTATTGTACTTCATCTACCACTGTGATTGTGCATGGGGGTGTGTGTCCAGGTGTATGATTGTGACAGATGGCAGTGGCTCCAATCATCTTAATGAGATTTCCCCCAAATGGCACAAACAGAACCAACTAAATTTAAGCTTATGAAAGGATTAAGTTTTACCAAGGTGTATGTAGCAGAGCTATACTTGCTGAATGTCTTAGGGTGTTAAATGTCTTTCAAATATCTCATCAGATTCCAGAGATGTGCTATGAAATTTTTACTCAGAGCAGTGATATTGACACAAAATCTTTTTCAGGAGTTCACATGAGACCCAGAAAAGGCAGGACCCCAGACAGGAAATGGTCTTACAGGCCTCAGTGTTGTAGTGCAGCACTGTTCTGTGGGACCTGGTGTAGGTGCAGTTTTCACTTGACCTGAGAGTTTGGGGAACCTGCCCTGGTATGACTGCACCTCTGCTGAGCCTAGGTTTGAAATGGGTCTGTTGGAAGGATCCTTCAGTGCTTTCTAGAAACTTTCAGTAACAAGCATTTATGAAAGAAAACCTAAGTTTATTTTTCTTATAATAAGGTCTGGCCAGATTTCTGTCTCAGCTGCCTGTGCTCATTTTTGTGTGTAACAGACCTGTAGGGCAAGGGAAGGCTCCATCCTCTTCACCTCTTGCAGTGAGGTTCGGCACACAATACTTTTGGAGCCAGTAGCATTCACTGAAACAAAATGTGGGTTACATGTACTGCTGGGTTTTTGTTTAAAAAGAAAGTTTGTCCAAAATGAACTACACAACTGGATTTTTCTCCTGCTTTGTGGCTGGGCAAACCTCAGGGAAGCCTGGAGTGCTGTCTGCAGGCAGGACATCAACCACTGGCTTGGTGAGTGGGCGGGGTGGCCTTTTCACCTGGGTCATCGTGCCCCACAGAAATGTTTTTTGTTTTTGGTAGGCCATGAATGAATTTTGAAACTCAGGGCCTGCAAGGACATGTTCCCTATCTCAGTTTCTGGTACTTTTCGAAATAGCTTCTGCAGCTGTGTGCACAGCACATCTTCAATCCCAGCACTAAGGGAGCTGGATCACAAGTTCAAGCCCCCAGGAGAACTTGGAGACCCTGCCTCAAAATTTAGAACTGGGAGTGGCACTCAGTGCCAGCCCCTGGTTTTGATTCCTACTACTGGGTGTGGCCAAAGGGGATACAGCCCAACATTTGCAAAACTATTCTTTTAACCCATGCATGCCAAAAGCTGCAACTTTTTTTTTTTTTTCAATTTTTTGAACAAAATTCATTTGTTACCTTAAAAAAAAATCAAGGAAAAGAAACTTGAGCAGAAAAATTTTATATCCCATTGTTATGTGCTATTCCAGAAATGGATCATGAGACATAAAAGGATTAAAGGAAGCATTATGTGAGGTTCTACATATGCAATGAGCAAAAGGGCTTATGGTCAAGCAAGTGTTACTGTCATGCAGAAAGGGGTAGAGGCAGCCAGGCCTTCATCACTGTGCTGCCCACTGCCCCTCAGTTACCAGTAAGGTCAAGATTTTGATTTACTCATTTGTAGTCTTATTCTTTCCAAGCAAAACAAACTGATGTTACAGCCTTCTCTTTATTTTTGCCCTGAGGGTGTGGGGGGTGTCAATCTTACAGTCTTTGAAGTGAATTTTTATGTGCTATCTCAGTATGTATTTTATTCATTAAATTCATTTGAAAACAGTTCTGTTGTCTTCAGAAAATTCACTGCACCTCTGACCTACGCTTTCAGGATCCCCAGGAAGCTGAATGGACGGTGTTGCATCTGCCCAGCAGATGTGAATCAACCTTTACCTGGCGTGCTAAGCAAATGTGTTTTCAGGGCACTGTTTTCATGAGCCTGTCTTCAGGCCTAAGCAAGCGCACTGCATCCTCATTCCGGTCTTTCGGCACGCAGTCCCTAGCACTGGGGCCAGTCCCAGGCTTACGAGCATCTGTGAAAGGAGCTGCACAGCAAAGGGTCTGGAGATTGGAATCCTGTTTTATTCAGTGGTGAAACAGCCCCTTCTACCCTTCAACATGCTCCTCCTAACTGCTGCAGTGGTCCAGAAGATTACAAGGTCACCACAGCAAAGGGCTGTGAGTGGCTGCACCAGGTCTCAGAGGACCAGAATATCGCAAGTGCAAAATCACAAGCGACATGAGCCTGAAGAACACAGAAACATCAGGATTCATGGTGCCCTGTCCTCTCCTGGACACAGGACACCAAGACGCTTCACGACGACAGCCTCTCTAGTATATCCTTTATCTCAGCTGGGTCTGCTCGGTTTAGCGTTGCCTTCCGTACCAACCCGATGAGTTTGTTTATAGCTCTAGGGTTTCCATTTTTCATATCTGTTACCTATAAAGAAAAGAAAGATAGTCTTGTAACTAAAAATCCTCAAGGTTTAATGTTAATGCAAATTAAATTAGTTTGTATTCCCTCAATATTAGATACCAAAATGAAGCAGAAAAGAGTGATGAGCAGCGAGTGAGGAGGCATCCAGGATGCTCCCAGCTGACCCTAGCTCTGCCTTCTAATCAGTTTCAGCACAAAGATGACCAGGGTGGATCTGGGGATCTCAGCCAGAGAAGCTGGCGCGTGGGGACCAGGACACTCCTCTGAGTTGCCACATGAGGACTGTGGGTCTGCATGTGGGCGCCTCCTTACTCCTCCACTCTGCCAGTAAGATGCAATTTGAGAAAACATTCCCCAGGTGACAACACTTGGACAGCGTTTGTGTGTGCAAGCTGGTGGGGTGGGGATGAAGGCAGGCGGTGCTGCACTGCTCGCCACTGGGGCCACCACAAGGACCTCCGGTCCGGGTCAGACCAGGAATGCTCAGTTTGTGTGCTTAGAGCAGGGGCCAGCCTGAAGCCAAGAGTCCTTGTCAGTGGCTGCAGATGAGCAGAGATGGGAGACCGCAGGTTTCTGGGCTCATTTTCCTCATCAAGAGCGATGCTAGGAGCTCTTCAGTGTCCCTGCACGCTGATGAGTGTGTTGCGTTATTCTGAAAGAGAAGCTAGCAAATCACATCCCCCTGCTGCAGAATCTCTCTGGACAGACTGATTAGACTCAGGGAGGGAGGCTGCCACTCTGGCTCTTCGGTTCTGGTCTCCACTAGGAGCAAGAGGACGGGGCTTCTGCTACGCTGCTATGAAGGATTTCCCCTTCATTTACAAATAACTTTTCCACCTTTCTTCCTGCCCCTGAAAGGCAAAGTGTGTCCCTCCCTGTCTCTTTCTCCTTGCCTGCAGGCTGGGTAGCCCATCCCTACAAGGTCCTTGAGAAGTGGAGCTGGCCACATGGAAATGCTGACCTGGGAGGAGGCTGACAGTCAGGGAGTGGAACCCTGGATGTGCTCAGTTTGACAATCAGCCTTCAGCTACCTCCACAGTCAGTCAGTGCCAGGGTGGAATTTTCCCATAGGAAAGAGGTGATGTTTTTCCAATATCCCTCTCATTTCATCTCTTTTGACCTTAACTAAAGAGCTGACACAGATAATTAGGCAATTATTGATGAAACTGGGCCAGCCCTTAGGAAGAGCCTCTGGCTGCAGCAGGGGGCCTCCAGGGGCGTCTGGCTGCGGCCCTGTGCTCATGAAGGTGCCCTCCCTCTTGCTGCATGTGACAGCCCATCCCAGCCCGCCAGTCACCACTTGAGGGTGCCCCTCCATCGTGGAGTGGCAGAGCTGCTCCAGGGCCTCGCGGTCCTGCATCAGTTCCAGCTGCTTCTCGGAAACAACCTGTGCTGCACTCTTTGCCTCACCCTTCCACAGTTCCTCGAACACCTGCAGCCAGATGAGACAGGACAAGGTGAGGAGTTGGCTCTTCCCCACCTCCATGCACTGCAGCAGTGAGGCAGGCACCAGGGCTGTAATGGATGCAAATAACAGCCATGGGGCACTGCCACTCCTGGTGGAACTGAGCCAACCCAAGTCTCTTCCTGAGGTGGGATTTCTCCCACCAGCAAAGGTCCAGAGGCAGCCTCAACCCTAGTGCCAGCAAGGTGGTGGGTCCTTCCCTCTTGCCAACTCCATTTAGGCTGTTCTACTCCATGCAGGGCTGAGGTAAGAGCAGGATCACTCACAGGACTCCTGTTGCCACCAGTCAGAAAGCTGGCTTTGGCTGTGTCCGTTGAGCTAATGAATGGACATGCTGGCTACAACTACCAAGCCCCAAACTAATCACACTGATATGGGGAAAGGAAAACCTCTTTCGAAGGTGTTTCCCAGGGTGCTGGTTTTCCCATTCTTATTGTTTTTCTAATGTGAGCTGGGAGTGCAGGTTGCAAGACTCCTTGGTGGCCACCCCACCCTGGTCCATGGTATCCACTGCATACCAAAATCTCTGTGATCACGCTGGCTTGGGTTAGGTTTGTGGGAGCCACTGCAACTGAAGAGCTATGAGGTAACTGGCGCTCATTGGGTGAACAGAGGGACAGATCCTCTGGGCCTCTGCAGGGCTTGAGTTCTTCCCAGTCTGAGTCAAAACAAACCACAGATACTCATCATGGTTTATAGACTATGTGCCTCAGGTGGTGCCACAATGTGGCCAAAGCAGGGTCTGTCCCCTGCGTCCCTCTGTAAGCTCCTCATACAGTGCCTGTTTGGCCACCACCACCAAAGCCTGGATGCTCAGATCTGTTCTCAAGATGCTCAGCCTGACCAAGAAGGCATGAGAGGGCACTAGCCACAGCAATTACAGGAAAGAAAGATGAATACAGATAGGAAAGGAAGAAGTGAAATTTAATTGTTTACTGCTGATGAACTGATCCTCTACACAGAAAGCCCCCAAAACTCCATGGAAAGACTCCTACAACTGATAACCAAACTCAGTAGTATAGTTTGATACAAAGAGCGCTCAGAAATCAACATCTTTCTTGCATAACAATAATAAACTCATGAGAGAAATTAGGGAAACAATACCCTTTATAATGGCCTCAAGAAAAATGAAATTCTTGGGAAATAACCTTACCAAGGAAGTGAAAGACCTCTGGAGTGAAAACTACAGTACTCTGAAAAAGAAGATCAAAGAGGATATCAGAAAATGGAAAGATACTCCCATTCCTGGACAGGTAGAACCAATATAGTAAAATGGCCACACTTTCAAAAACGTTCTTCAGGTTTAATGAAATCTTGATGAAAATACCAACAGCATGTTCCTCACAAATTTACAGAAAGCCTAACATTTATATGGAATCAGAAGAGACCTAGAATAACAAAATGGACAAAGGCAAAATAGGCATCATAATCCTGGACTTCAAGTTATACTATAAAACTACAGTGATAAAAATAAAGCATGGTATTAGAAAAAAACACACTTGTGGATATCTGGAATAGAACATACAACAGAAACAACTCTAGGCATACTCTTAACAAATGGTGCTGGGAAAATTGGTAATTCACATCCTGAAGACTGCACTAAACTATACACATAATGAATCAAAGAAAAAATAAAACATGTTTAATCTGCTGGGAGACAGAATAGGTAGAATTCATTAAGGTGTGAGTGTAGGTGAAGACTTTTTGAACAAAATCCTGGTTGCATGAGAGATACTACAAAGAATTAACACAGGGGATCATATCTAACTAAAAAGCTTCTGAACAGCAAAGGAGACACCAACAGCATCAAGAAAAACCTACAAAACGGGGGGAAGTTTTTACCAGCTACTCTTCACAGGACTGGTATCTACAATATATAAAGGACTAAAAAACATTAGACCCACCAAACTTCTGAGGGTAAAACTGCTACAGTGAGGGGATATTTATGGTCTATAACTTTGATTTTTATTTTGTTATGTAACTATAAAATCTTGCACTGATGGTTAAAGGTTGCAAATTGTTACCAAAGTTTGTCCTTCCCTAGACTGCTCGATGGTACTGTTGTTACTGATTGGACTACTCTGGCAAAGGGAACATAGTTCTTCCTTGTGTGCCAACATGACAGCTGTCTGGAGATCGTAAATAGTACCATAGCTCAGTACCTAAGAACTGGGTAAAAGGCCAAATAGGCAGGCAGCCTTCTTGTCCCTCACAGACTGAAGAGGCAGGGTCTTGGGGCAGACTCAAAAGCCAAAAGCCAGCTACACCTAAGACACCTCTGAAAAGTAGTCATTTCCTCAGGAGGTCTCCATACTAGTAATAAGGCCACATACAATAAGCACTTTACAAGTATCAATGCAGAAAACAAATTTTAGAAAATAAGATATGGAAACAGGAGCTCCAAGTTGCCCAAGGCAAAACCAGGGAGCACTGAGGTAGAATAAATGAAAAGCCTCTGAAACGGTAGCACCAAGAAGTTCTAGAAAAACCCAAATCAGAAATAATTTCTCAGATAATTAAAGAGATGATGACCATAATGAAGTGAATCAAGAGTAGATACAGACAACAGAGAGAAAGAGAGAGAGAGAGACAGAGACGTTTGGAAAATACTAATGTTCAACATTGGAAAGAACTGGATTCCATGAAACAGATTCAGACAGATATCCCAGGAAATTAAAATTCTATTGAAAGTATACAGAGAAGAAACAAACCAACTGAGGATAGAAAACCAGACCTACAAGACAGGTTTACAGTTAGCAAACATCAAGTGAAAGACTTCTTAAAAATAGGAAGGGACCACAAAGATCAATCCAACAGCTGCTAAACAATACAAAAAGGAATAACATAAGACTGATTGGAATCCATGAAAACAATAGACAATACAAGAGGAAGAAATAAAAGGAATAAGAATAGGAAAGGAAGAAATTATCATTATTTGCAAATGACATGATACTTTACATATAAGACCCCAAAATGCCACCAAAAGATTGCTAGATTTAATAACCAAATTCAACAGTACAATAGGATATAAAGTCAACACTCAAAAGTCAATAGCCATCTTGAACATAAATAAACTCAGAGAAATTAGGGAAACAATGGTTCTTATAGTAGCATCAGGAAAAACAAAATACTTAGGAAACAATCTAACGAAGTAAGACTTTTGCAACGAAAACTATAGTACTCTGAAAAAGGAGACTGAAAAACATAACAGAAAACAGAAAGATATCCCTTGTTCTTGGATTGGTAGAACCAGTGTAATGGAATGGCCATACTTCCAAAACTGTTACACAGATTCAGTACAGTCCCAATCAAAATACAAACAGCATACTGCACAGAACTATCCTAAAACTCATTGGAATCAGAAGAGACTTAGAAAAGCAAAAGCAATTCTAGGCCATAAAGGCAACACAGCAGGCTCACAATCATCAACCTGAAATTATATTACAAAGCTACTATGATAAGCATTGTACTGGCAAAACAAAAGCAACAGACCAAGGATCAATGGAATAGATTAGAAGATGTACAACTCCAAGCACATTCAGCCATCTTATCTTTAACAAAGAGGCCCAACACCTTCACTGAACGAAAGCCTCTTTAATAAATGGTACAGGAAAACCTGGCTGTCCACATGCTGAAGAGCAAATGTGGATCCATATCTTTCACCCTGCACTAAACAAAAATCTAAATGGATCAAAGATCCAAGTATTAAAACACAAACATTTAATATGCTGGAAGATAAAATAGGTAAAACTGTTGAAGACACAGGTATAGACAAGTTTATGAACAAAACACGGTAAATACTACAGAATCACAACTGGGATCTCATTGAAAACTTTTCAGCAGCAAAAGAAACCAACAATAGAATGAAGAAACAATCCACAGAATGAGGAAAAAAAATTTTACCAGTTATTTCTCAAAGGACTAATATCTTGAATATATACTCTATCCAAAAATAGGCATTTGAAATGAATAGATGCTTCTCAGATAAAATACAATGAGCAAAATAATATATGAGAAAAAATGTTCAACATCATTGGTCATTTAGAAATTAAGATATCTAGTAACAGCAAGGCATTTGCTGGTAGGAAAAAAGGGCCCCTTCTCCACTGTTGGTAAGAGTGTAAACTGGTAAAACCAGTATGGAAATCAATGTGGAGACTCCTCAAGAAGCTAAAAGAGAGTTTCCCTGTGACCCAGCTATTCCCTCCCTCTAGGCACTTTCCCGGGAGAGTTAAAGCTATCATGCCACAGAGATGCACGTAGTCCCAGGTTCATAGCAGTACAATTTGTAACGCAAAATCCTGCATGAGGGATAAAGAAATGTGCTATCTATGTACAGAGGAGTACTGCTCTGGCAGAAAGAAGAGTGAATGTATCTTGGGACCACCATCTTAAGTGACATAAATCAGACACGCTTTTAAATTTCAGTTTTTCTTGCATGAGAAATCCAAAGTAAGGAGCAAAATAGAGGACAGATACTAAGAAGCAAGATGAATTTTTTCAGAGGGAAGGGGAATGAGAGATGAAGTAGGGGTGGGAAGTGGGGGAAAGGAATTTTTTAAAAGTTGAAAAAATGGAAAGACAACTTTTGTAAATGGGGAGAGGAAGGAGACAAAAGAAAAATGATGCTGTTATATACATGTCCACATTTCCTGTGATGAAGGCGGTCACTACACACTGCAGACACAGTATACTGAACAACAGCTGGCGGCCCCTTGTGCCCTCCTGGGGCACCTGCTGGTGCAGCTGGAGTACAGAATTGGGGCACATGTGTGCAGCACGTTTCAGCGCCGGGAGCTGCCCCAAGCAAGTAGCAAGTTTCTCTGTCCTGTTTCTGGTTTTTCTTGAATTAAAATTAAATTTTTATTTTTTCCTTTTCTTCACTGAGAAGAAGATAGCACTGAGATAGTTTCAAAACAGGTTAGTAGGACAGTTACAGTAATACATTGCATATTGTCTTTGTAGTAGTTATTCATAGTACAAGATGCAGAGATCATATCCTGTCTAAACACTATTGGTACAAATCTTTCTTCTCATTAAACTAAGAGAAAGTAGCTATATATCCTATTTTGTATTCTTTTTTCACTACAAATGGTCCTTCATTTATATCCCCCTTTTTTTGTTTAGTTCTGTCAGAGATGGGTATTCCATTGCCATTCAAATATTGTAGGTGTGTGAATTCAGCAAAATAATCTAATACAGTCTAGTAGTCCAAAATAATAGTGAGTTATCCATAGGACTGGCAATGTTAAAAGTTGATTTGAGCTCTTTACAGCTCAGCATGTTACATGGCTTTACTCTTTATACCTTATGTTTATACTTTTCTGCTGGATGGTTAAGACCAAAATAATGCAAGACCTACATAAGAAATGTAACTTTTGTATCTGCCAAGGTCAGCTAAATCTCAGAAACCCTAAAAATTAAATTTTTCAACCCATCTTTCTAATTATAAAGGATCTGTTTACTGCACAAAGTAAGGAAGTACAGCTAAAGACAATATCTGCATTTCCATTCCTTCAGGAGGCTAAGGTATTTTGTGTTTTCTCTCCCCTCCTATTGTTTGGTAACCTGAGTGTGACCATAATTTGGATCCTGTTCTTTTCACTCTTACATAAGTACTTTATAGAAACTCAGTATCCACTAGATTTATGTACCAAACTGTCATTCCCTACAGGTAGGTGAGTTGGCCTTGGGCAGCATTTCCTTTCTTCATTTGTAATTTTTTTTGGTGGTACCAGGGATCGAACTCAGGACCTTGTATTTGCAGGCAAGCACTTATTTCCACTGAGCTATCTCCCCCAGCCCTTTTAAAAAAATTTTTGGGGGTCCTTTCTTCATTTGCATATCTCCTAAAAATGTTTCCACCTGCAAACACCTACCACTCTGGTGATAGGGGACCCCTGATACCCTGGTCCAACAGGCAACCAGCAGGACCTGCTCACCAGGGACCTCCATGTGCCCTTTCCAGGTACAAGGTGGTGCTGCCAAATGAGCGCCAGCCTCTGTGGTCACTCCTGTGCTTGCTCCTGTGTGCGCACAAGAGGAAGCCCTTCTCTGGGTGCAGGGCACACTGGGCAGGCCATGAAGGGCTTGGCCCCAGCCTATGACCAAGTGTGGCTGGGGCCTGATGGCTCCAAAGCCTGCTGGATTTGCCTGGGCCAAAATCACAGAGCGTAGGGATGCAGGCAGATCACTTGCAGACCCTAGTCAGGGGACATAGTTCCTCGTCAGGCAAAGCCAGGGATGAGGTGCAGCAGGCATAGGAGGTGTGCTGTACTGCTGCCTCTGCAGATGAAGTGCAGCAGCTTGCCAATGCCACAGGTTGGCAATGTGGCCACCATGGCCTGTTACTCCTCGGAACAAGATCTGTATCCTCCTGGCTGGAGTGGAGCAGAGGGTGCCACATGGGCTGTCTTTTCCCTCTGCTCTCTCCTTGCTGGCTGAATCTTGGCTGCAGCTCCCCACACTGTCACTCCTGGGGCAGTGCCACCACATGCAAGTGTCCTGCTGTCCCACTCCGGGTGCACATACCAGACAGAGGCTCCTTGTGCTGTGCTGGTCCTTGGTGTGAATAGATGCCCACAAGTGGGGGGGGGGGGCACTCACCCAGACACCAGCACCAGCTTTCGCAGATGGTGCAGAAACCTAGCGCCTGAGTCTCGGGGATGAAAGCCACGTGCCGCTCCTGCTACCCAGCTGTTCTCCAGCACAAGCTATTTTTATTCTCTTGAAGCAATATGCCGCTGGCCTGTTCCTTCCTGTCCTGAGCTTTGGAGGGCAGGGTGTGCAGCAAAGGCCTATTCAAGGGTGGTGACAGCCACAGAGATGGGTCCCCTCTCTGGCCAAGGCAAGTACTCTGAGGTCATTCTTCCAGGAAGACACAGATACCTCCCCACACCTGGAGGGCAGCACGTGGCCCAATGTGCAAAGAAACCAAAGCCCAAGAGGGAACATGATTCTGTGTCACACAACTCTCGGTGACCTCTCCATTAGAAGTGGGTGCTATCTCTACAGGCCCGAGAAGTGCAGCTTGGTTCCATCAGAAGCCTGGGCTAGAGGATACCTGGGAGCCAACTGATCACCCACTCGTCTTCAGGCCCACACGTAGCCAGCCGTAGTCTTTCCTGAGCTATGGGCCTGGCAGTCTGGCCCACCTCTGGGCTTCAGAGTCATAAGCAGGGCCGTCGTGATGGCTGCTACCCTTAGGCTGGCTGTGACTTGAACAGTTTGGAGGTCTAATGTGTCCCATCTGGTCCTGTCCTGAGTAAAGAGAGGACACAGTGAATGTCACTTGCCATTTCAGGACACAGATCTGGTTCCTGTGCAACAAATGGGGGATGCTTTTTCCTGCAGTTGCTGATTTATATTCTCCAAGTTTCTATTTCTGGTTTTGAAAATTAGGGTTGTTTCTTAGCAGCAACTTCATAACTGTCCTGGCTCTGGGATGTGGGGGATGAGACCATAAATCTCAGCCGCTCTGTTGGAGCACCAGGGAAGAGAGCACAGTGGCAAGAGAAAGGGATGGAGACAGCGGTAATGATGTCACTGGGAGATGGAGGAGAGAGGAAGATTAGCAACAAATTAAAATATGAAATAAGAGATTCTCTAGAATTCAGAATGTCCTCAGGACTAGACAAGTCATCCCAGCAATCAGCCACCAGTCGGTTGTCTCCTGCCTACCTGGTCCTCTAATCACCACTGAAACCTCCTGTTCTCCGAGGCTGGACCAGAAGCCAGCAGAACCAGAGCCTCTATCTACTTCTGGCTATAGTATTCTAAAGCCAAAGGCACACTTGGACTTCCCAGTTAAATTCAGGAACATTAATTGTGCTGCACTTTTTTTACTTTTAAAAAAGTCCGCTGTTAAAAAATAAGACATAAAAAGATGCTCAATGTAATTAGTCATTAGAGAAATGCAAATCAAACCCATAGTGCAATACCACTTCATACAGGACAACTATAATAAAAAAGATGAACAGTAAGTCTTGGTGAGAAATTAGATCCTCACACACTGCAGGTGGGAATGTAAAATGGTACAGGCATTTTGGAAAAGTTCCGCAGTGTTACAGCTTGGAATTAAAATGTCCCAGAAAAGCTCTAGCTGCAGGGGAGGGGGGGCTGAGCATAGGAGCGCCAGAGGGACTCCTAGAAGCCTGCATTCTTGCTCCTGGCTCCTCCCTTCTCTTTATGGACAACATTTTGCACAACATTTCATCCAACACTCACAGGATATTCATTGTTTTCAGCACCATTTGGGCCTTTCTTTATAATAGAATATAGTGGGTCACAAAACAAGTCTTAAGCAAACTAAAATCCTATCTTGTACCTCTGTTGATCATTGCAGAATAAAACCAGATGTCAACAAGAAATTTTAGAAATTAACTACATGAGGTCTGTGGTCAACAATGCAAATTTGAGAATTTGATTAAGCACTGGATCAGAGGGAGGGAGCTAAACTGAATTCAGAAAGAGGGTGAGCCAATGTATGAGGAGCACTGGGAGAAAGATATATTTGAAAGAATTGCTGAGTTGGATTACAAATATTATGACAAAGTTTTTATGTTACTTTTATGCAAGCTGTGAAGGTATACTTGTTTTAATGGAAATAAATTAGAGTTTAATATTTAAAAAAAAAACACACCAGGAATGACGTTCACCCAATACTAATGACAATTATTTCAAGGTATATAATTAGAAAATTGTATTTTTCAGCATTAAATGGTTTATAATCAACATACATTATATATACCCAGAAACTCAGTCATGTTCTTTTTCTTTTCCTTCTTTTGGTTCAAAGACTTTGTAGCTCAGACCTCTTATACACGGACAAGTCCCAACCCTCAACAGCCGTCCCCTACCAGCCATGCGCCACAGGGTCGGCCCAACACTGCCTGTAAGAGCACAGGGCTATGTGCAGGGATCTGGTGGCAGGGAGGCCACAGGGGCCATCTTAGTCCCAGTGGCCCTGGACTTCTGTTGGGTTTAACTAGTGACCCATCCTTCAGGCTTCCTGCTCTGAGCACACCTCATGGTGATTTTTCTTAAGAGCAGAAAAAACAAACAAACAAAAAAGAAAACAATAAAAACACTGAGACAATGACATACAAAGGAGTGAATGGGAGATTTCTTTATGCAGCCCCAATACTAAAGCCCTTTCCTGCCAGACCTGTGGTTTGATTTGACTGTCCACAAGCCAGGATCACCTGCTCAACCCTGCTGGAGGCTGATGAAATGCTACCCTGCTCCATCCCTATCTGAGCCAGCCACAGCATCTTACAACATTTTCCATCTTTGCCCTCTGGAACTACCTTTTTCATTACACTTGGTTTTGGTGTAGGGCAGAATGGGTGGGAAGAAGAAAGGGAAGATTTTGTCCTTTTTCATTTCAAATGTGGTGATTCATTTGCTGGTATGTGTGTGTGTGTGTTTCTGCCCTGGGGCCAATGAATTTTTTTTTTTTTTTTTTTTTTTTTTTTGCAGCACTGGGCATCTAACTCAGGACCTTGTGCTTGCCAGGCAGGCACTTATGTGGCTGAGCTATAAGCCTGGCCAATGAATCTTTCTACGACTGCTGAGCACTGTCATAAACATTTGTATTCCTCCAGCAGCCCCTCAGCCAAAAGCCTTTCCTGAGTGGCGGTCCCAGGAGCAGACAGCCTCACCAAAGATGGCTTAACAGCCATGACATCTCTGCCACCCGTGGCACAGCACAGGTCTGGCATATGCACCATGGTGCCTCAAAGTTAGACAAAAGCCTCCCTTTCTATCCTGCTACCACTGTTGGAGTGTGTAAATATTAAATGCAAAAGCACCATTAAAATAACGTTAGGTTTGGCTGAAGCACTGACAGCTATGGTCTCTGAGGTTGAGGCTGCTGGCTAGATGCTCTTTATCCTTCTGAGTCCTTATGTGTACCATTCTGGATACCATGAGATGGAGGTGGAGACCCAGGAGGTGGCCACCTCCCAGCACTCTGCTCTTCTAGCTTTCACCCTGGGTCTGTGTGTATAGCTCACTGAATAGAATGCAGCAGTACTCTGACTGTACCCTTTCTGTGGAGGACAGACTCCCACAGGTGACCATGTGTGGGGCAGCCTTGGGCACAGCGGTGACAACATGAGGAAGGCAAGTGGATGGGGGCCAAGCTGAGGTGCCCCACAAGCTGGTGCCCAGGCCTTTACACAAACAAGTATTTTGGGAGGACACTCAGGCCAAAGCCAGGCAATCCCCTAGCATGCCAGGCAGAGAAGCAAATGCTCTTGTTGGCTTCTCACCCTTGATAAATGAAGTCTTCCTACTTTTCACATGGGAACATCCCATTAACACTTCAACTGCCAGGTGTGATGGCACACACCTGTAATCCCAGCACGTGAAAGGCTGAGTCAGGAGGATCACAGAAGTGCAAGGCCAGCTTGGACCACAAGTGAGGTAAAGACTAGCCCAGACTATAGAGTGAGACCCTGTCTCAAACAACAAAACAGAAACTTCAATTATGAAACTCCCTCAGCCATGGCATCCAGGTGGAATAGCAGACACTACCAGCAGAAGGACCAGGTGGCACTCTGGAAGGGCAGACATACCTGTTTAGCTGCTGATGAAGAAATTGCCTTCCTGTCCAGTAGGTCAAGAAGCTCAGCGAGTGCAGAGGGCGTGACGGGACTGGCAGCCCCCAAAGAAAAAGAGAAAAGAAGTTTGCATTTTACATTGGCAGGGACCCATGAATGGCATCCAAACACTTGCTCCTGTACGCTTAAATAATCAGTATAACCAGGAACAAAATTAACAGGTCAAATGGGCCCTCTTATTTTACTTACATTGTATCATAGGCTATGACAAATTCTTGGTGATTCTCCCCCCATTTTACCTCCTGACAATGACAGCTGTTTGGCAGAAGTTGGAGCAATAGACAAGTGCTCAGTATAATTAGTCAGAAAAAGGAAGTGGCTGAAAAATTCATGAACCACGAAGAGAAAGGGGGAAAAAAAATCTAGTAATTAAATATTTTCAACTGAAAGATCAGCCTAAAAATTACTTCAAACAAAACAGCTAACAAAGCCACTTTTGTGTTTCTGTGCAAATATAAATTCCTTTTAATTGTAAGAGATTTTCCATAAGGGACACCATGTCTACCAGCTCCATGCTCACCCGTCCTCACAGGCCCTCTGCACACTGTTCTCTGCAATTCAGAACACTCAGGGCCCAGAATTTATTACATCTATGCTTCTATGACACGACTTATTTGCCAAGATCCCATGACTAAGAAAGTTGGGGAAATTAAACCCATTCCAGTAGTGTTAGTTCCTGGTCACAGCAGGGTGAGGGCGCCACAAAATGACTGCAAAGACAATGAATTATGCAATTTTGCACCAATGTTCGGCTTTACTACCTGGACCACTGCACATGCCACAACTAATGACAATGGTGGAGGTCATAAAGGGGCGTTTCAGCAAGAATGACGTAAAGTGCACAGTGCATCTGTAAGTACAGGCTTCTGAAGTGCTCAGTCACTGAAAAGAACTCTGGGTAACTGCCAGTTCCTGGCATTCACTGTTAACTCACTTGGAAAGAAATTACAACTTAGCCCCAGTGTCCATTTTCATGAGCTCCAAACCAACAGGCTTATCCTCAATGTAAGTTTGGCTGCAAGGTAATTCTAAGTAGAGATTAAGTTTAGAGGTGTCTGGCTTACTAAGTTAGTGTGCTTCTAGACTGTCTGTGAGCACCCTGAGCAAATCCCAGAAAGAAAGAGTAGCAGAGGGCTGGAAAGAATCGACCATTTCCTTTTCCAACTTGGCATCTTTATTGACAAATGCGGGGTACTAGGCATGTCTGGAATGTCGGCTGTAGATGTTCTGTATTCCTAGAATACAAGCACCACACACTGCAGAACTCAGAAGCACTGAGGTAGAACTAGGTTTCAAGACCACACAAGAGGCAAAGTGTCCAGCCCTACGTGGACCAGCAATGCTCTGTGTGCTTCGGCTGCTGTACAGAGCCCCACTGGCAGGTGGCTTATACATAACACAATCTTGCTCTCACAGTGGGGGAGGCTGGGAAGCTGCAAAGGAAGGTGCCAGCACGTGGTGTCTGCTGGGCGTCATCACTCTCAGTGTTGGCACCCTCTTGCTGTGTCCTCACAGGAGTTATGGGTGAGCCAGCTCTCTGAGGCTTACTTCCAAAGGCATTGGTCCCTTACAGGGGCATAAATCCCTTCACCTTCATGTCTTAATCATGCCCTAGGACAGCCCTACTGACTAACACTATCATCACCATGGAGCTTAGAATTTTAACATGTGAGCCTTGGCAATGATATAAATGACACACAGGTGGAAAGAGACAGAAAAAGGACACTAACTGAAAATCCTTCCCTAGAGAAGTCCATTGACTTACCTCATTCATTAGTTATGTTATGCATTTACACTATGGGTCTCATGACCGATGTAACAGCACTTGGGAGTTCTTAATTGCCTCTTTGTTCCCTGTTATGACTTAATCTAGGTGTGGACTTCCTCCCAGCCTCATGCTTTCATAGGTGGGGCTTTTCAGAGCTGAGTGAATCCAGGGTTTATGAATATAGATTTAGTGTACAGGGTTCTAATTTAGTCCACTGACTGGTTTAGCATACTTCTGGGTGTGGATAAAATGGGAAGCCCTAACTCGGGTGTGGGAGGCACAATTAATAGACTTGTAGCCTGGACAGAAGGAAGGTAGGCATGCAGCTTGCTTCTTAGTACTTTCTGCCTGCTCTGCCATGGACTGTTTCTCTATCATGCTCCTCTGCCACACCTCCCTGTCTTGGAACCAAATGAGTATAGACAGAATACTTGTACTACCTCCTGTATACTTTAAATCATCTCCAGATTATATTTAATACAGTGTAAATGTTATACAAATTGTCGTGATACTATATTGTTTAGGGAATAATAAAGAAGTCTGAACATGTTCAGTGTAGATACAATTTTTCCTTCAGATATTTTCAATCTGCAGTTGATCAAAGCCACAAATATGAAAGGCTGACTGTACTGAACATATATACCAGGGTTAAAGTTGAGTAAGACAGTGGCAAAGATGGGTATCTGTCATCTTCATCAGTTAAATGAGCCATCAGATTCAGACACGATGGCAGCACAAGCCACTAATTTTCTGTTGTCAGATAATACTGGATTCTGGACAGCGAATGTGTCTCCACTGAAGAAGAATGTGACATCACATGTCTAAGCTTCAAGTACTTGTGTGTCTTCTGGTTCTCCAAGACCTACATATCTACAGAAGCAAGGAAATAGGATCTTTCAAATCTATCAGTTTCATCCAATCCCTTAGAGCCTTAGGATCACAATTCCACCTCTAGTGCAGATTCCTGGAATAGTGCCACTGACAATTCCCAACCTCACTCCAGCCCAGGGGCTTGACCTAGGACAGGGTGGTGAACTGATAGCTTGTGTGCTGCAGCAGGCTGTTTGTATCACTAAAAGCTCTGTTACTGTGTTTTTAAGACAAGAGATATTAATGTATAAGCTATATTTTCTAAACTAAAACCTTAGTATTAAGGTTTAATTGCCAAGTTGCCACTCTGTGATAAATAAGTGGGATTTGGACAGCGCTTTTGGATCTCCACCTCTAAAAGATCCACTGTCACTATGCTAGGTCTAAGTCCCCCCCCCCCCCCCTTTCTCTGCTTTTGCTAAGAGAGAAGCCAAGAAGCTCCTGAAGGCAGATGCTGGAACCTGGAGTTCCACTGGCATGTGCTGTTTGCCAGTCCTCTAGCTCATCTCTGAGTTCGCAGTGGCCTGTGTGGCCAAATCCCAGTAAGTGTTCTAGAGAGCCTCCTCCCCACCTCTTCCTTTGCACTTCCTGGTGCTGCATTTTCCAGGCTGGTTGCCTCCTTCCAGCCAATATGCCCGCCCTGCTTGTGCCCTTAATTCCATCACTTTCTACTCCTGAATCCCACTTAGATCCACTTCCATTTAGCCTGCTGCTTTCATCTCACCATTCCCAAACACTCAGATCTTCCCCAGCTTGAAAATGCTGCCTGCTGATCTTCCTGGTTGCTCAGGAAGGGTGTGTTTAGCAAGGCTTTTAGTGTCCTGCAGCAGCCACTCAGGGAGGGAAGACTGCTGCAGAGACCAAATGTGGGCCACAAAGCTCACAGGCTTACTGTCTGGCTCTTCCCAGAAGTTGACTGTCCTGGCATAGGACAGGTATTACATGAACTTGGGAACTCCCAGGACAGGCGCAGATGAAGCAAGTAGAGCACAGATGCAGAGCAGCAACAGTGGCCCTGAAACAGATGCACTTCCTTCTGCAGACAGGAAGTGCCAGGTGCCTAGAGAGCACCAAGCAGGGAGTAGAAGGTAATGGGAGAGTACCAGGAGGCCCAGGCTGTTCACAAGGGCTGCGTTTGCAGTCTCATAAAGCAAGAGGGAAGTTGGGCAACAAGTGAGGGCTGGTTTTCAAGAGAAGACTTTGTAGATGGGTAGTGTAGAATCCCAGTGACGTGTGCATGTAGCTGTAGTGGCCATCTCTTCTGAAAGGCAGCAATCTATTCTTTCGAAGCCAAGAAGGCAAACATTCCTTTATAGGTTACACAAAGCAGCACTCAGGGGCACACTCACCAGAGTAGGCCCAGCCTTGTTCTCAGCTCCTCCACATTCTAGCCTACCTGCCCTGTCTCTCCTAATGACAGCACCACTGTTACCTGGGAGCAGCCCTTCACATGAGCTTTGTTCTCCTGCAACTTTAGCCTGTTATTACCAAATCCCAGCAATCCTGCAGCACACGTCAGAGGCATCCCTTCCTTTGTGTTCCTAAGGTTGTCTTCTCTGATGTGGCTCTCACTGCAGACTCCACTGTCTCCCGATGCCTGCAGACCAAGCCTTGGATTCTTTCCCAGATGACACTGCCATACTAACCCCCACCCACTCACTCGGCCATCTGCCTGCTGGGTGTCTCTGCTATTGGCTCTGCAGCTATAGCCCTACTGGGTGCCAGTCACGCAGGCCCTAGTGGCCAAGGTGGTTCATAATTACCAGTCCAATTATGTAAATATAGGATGGCCAAAAGCTGCATATTTTTTCATTAATTTTTATAAGATACTGTAACAGGAAATATAAAAACAATTTCATCAAATGTATTCATTACAAGAACCAACTGGCTGCACTGACACCTGCTTGAGCGAAACCTGGGACAGTCAGAGGCACCATTTGTGTCTGGATGTTGCCCCAAAGTCTCACGCAGTCATAGTATTTATTTTGGAGGTGGCTGAATCTAGGTCTGTGACTGATTCATGGTACAATCCTGGAACCAAGGGTCAGTGACAACTGTATCAGTGTACTGACTGCATTAGCACCACCCTAATCCCAGTATACTGGACACAATATAAGGGACAGAAAGAGGCTTGGCTCTCTTTTGGTGTCTCTGTGGTCATGAACTATTCCCTCTGCCATGTGCCAGCCTGCCTTGGAGCCATCTGATTATGGATGGAAATCTCTACAAACTGTGAGCTAAATAATCATTTTGTCCTGCAATTTTGGGTTTGGGGCATTTTGTCTCAGCAACGAGAAAAGTAACTAAGACAGTATATAAACAAACATGCTGCCCCAGCAACACTGAGTGAACCGTGATCAATGCTCCCATAGCAAGGTGGTCTATCCACTGCCTCTCAGCTCACGCTGAACCCCCATCACAAAAGGTGGGTCCAGCTGAGACCCATAGGGTGCAATTAGGACCCTGCACCCATCAGTGGCTGGGATACGGGGAGAGTGGGTCTGCTCTAAAGGCCAGCCGGATTCCCTCACCGGCTCTGTGGAACTATTGTGGATTCAGGACTCTGCCAACAGAAGATCTTCACCAAATGCAGCCCTTTAACCTTGGACCAGAACCACTGCACTAAAATAGTCCTCATTTTTTAAAAAATGTGTACAGGCTGTGGTGCTATTAACAACAGAACATGGACTGAGACACTAGTCTAGGTACATGCTCTTCATACTGTGTAAGAGAAGAGTTGCTACAGCATGGTCTGGGTTTCTCAGTTTTTGTTCCACAACAGTTATACAACAAAAGGGCTGCATGGCTTCCTCTTTCCTTGCTTTGCAATGACCAGGTGCGTTTTTACTAAAAATCAGGTTCTGCTGGCATTCTACATGTGAGGTACTGCCAGAGGCTGCATGTTCACTCTGTAGACCAGTCTGTCTCTGCATGCCTGTAGAAGCTACCGAACAGCTGCACATGCACCTGTAATTTCACAGACCAACACTGGGGACGTCCTAAGGACCGGCTCCATCTTAGCCATTGTGCCTCTGGAGGGAAGGACCTCATCTCTGAAGGCCTCAGTTTCTTCATCCGCTAGAAGAGTTAAACCGTAAGATGTCAGCTCTCTATCCCAATACTAAAATATAACAGCTCTGGGAAGTATGGCCAACAATGCAGCACGAGAGACCTCGTAGCTAGCACCTTCCAAGGGACACACAGCTAACCCCTCCCTTCTGTGGGATGCACAGGCACTTCCCCTATCTGGTGCCCTCCTGGGTTCTGCTGGCCAGAGCAACACCCCTGATCTCTGCTTGTACTGCACTGCACACACTTCTGCAGCAGCACATAGTCCCCTGGGCCTCACTCCCACACTGACACTCAAGGCCGTGCTCCCCAGAGAGCCAGCATTGGGGTACTGAGCCTGCTCCTGCTCCTCCACCACACAGCTTCTCAGCCAAGCCCACCCCTCTTCTCTCCTTCAAGGGGTGCTCTGCCACTGCACCCCTCAGCTTCCCAGCTGGGCTCAGGCCTTTCTTCTCAAATGCTCTCCAGGCTCTCAGGCACTGGAGGAGCTGCAGCCCCCACTTCCTGTGTGCATACAGCATCTGAAAGGGAAACACTGGCACTCATGAACAGAGAGGCCGTGCCTGGGCAGATGGGCCTGAAGGACATGGCAGAGCAAAGGAGGGGACACTGAGCATCCATCACATGCTAGGCTGAAAGCATCTTCTTCTCAGAACCTTCATGGAGGGTTGGGCTATGATTTAGGAGAGCCAGGCTGGCCTGGAAGAGGGTTCTGTGCCTCTGTTCCCTGCCCAACATTACAAGAAAATTAAACAAACCAAAACCACCCTTCCTGGGTTGGCCAAATAGCAGATTAAAGTACGCCTGCAAACAGGCTCAGGGGCCAGGGGTTTGATTCCTGGGCTTTCCCATGCCAGCCCTGCCCCAGGGCATGCTGAGATGGCAATTGAGGCTGGGCATGGTGGCGCATGCTGTAATCCCAGCAACTGGGAGGCTGTAAACAGAAGGATCACTATGAGTCCAATCTAGAGTGAGACCCTGAAGGCCCTATAGACCCTTCCCTAAAAAATACAGAAAAAAAACAACAATAAAACCACCCTTCCCCTCCAAATCCAGCAGTGCCATCTGCACTTCACAGCAGGAGAGCGAGGGGGAGAGTTGGGCACTCACCCCAGGCCAGGTTATAAGGATTGAGGCCACAGGTGCCCAGAACTCGCATGGTGACACTACTCCACAGATGCACACACATGGCTGGGCCAAGAGACCAAGTTGTGAGCTGACTGTGTAGCCTTAACTCTGAGTGCAGTGGGAAGGTTGCATCCCATGGGGACCATATGGGAACCCGTGCCTGCTGGTCTGCCCTTCAGATACCCCCTTCTTCACCCTACACCTATGCTGCATTCTTTCCCTCCTGAAATGAGCCTTCCCCCTGGCACAGCACTTCACCAGTTTTCCTTCACCTTCTCTGCGACTGCATCTCAGTTTGCCCCTCCGGGTGCTCCCCAGTCTGGCCGTGGGCCACCTGCCTATTTCCCTGCTGTTGTCCCACTGCAGCCAGGGCACTCTCCAGGGCCTCAGCCCAGACTCATGTCAAGATACTCAGTGTGAGGCTCTGCACACAGTCGCTGTAGGCCTCGTACTTCGTGACCTGTCCTCCTCAGGGCTCAGCTGAGCCAGCTTCTCTGCACTGAGTAGTTCCTTGCTGCTTTGCTGTTACCAGGGCTGCCCCTCACCTTCACCTACTCGGCAGAGCACTGCTGGTCCTGAGGACTATGCCTCCTCATGCTTGGCACATGGCAGAGTCCAAACAGACAGACAGATGCCGGCTTTGTAGCCAGCAAGCAGAACCTCCTGTTTACACCTCCCAGCAGTCTCAGGCCCACTGTGGACATCCATGCCTCCCGCTACTCAAACTCAGTGCATCCAGATTCCTTGTGGTACTCCACAGCCCTCCCACTGAGCTCTCCAACTTCCCCTCCCTCCTACTAGAGGGGATGACCCTTCAACACCAGAATAATGTGGAAGCTGAACTGGCCTGGGAGAACTGCTCCTGACCCAGACCATCAGCCAGCCAGGGAAGTAGCACCTCAGCTCAGCTCAGCTCAGCAGCACCTCCTCAGGGCTCTGAGATGTTCTTGACCAGTCTCCCTGTCTGATCTGCTCTTTGCTCTTCTGTGGACTGAATTTGGCTCCTTCAATGTGAGCATATAAGGAGGTAGAGCCTTTCAGAGGCGGTCAGGGTAGGTGAAGTCACCAGGGTGGGGCCCCTATGATAAGACTGGTGCCCTTTGAAGAAGAGTTTTCAGAGTGTTTAACTTTCCCAATACTCTACTTTGTGAAGACAGAGCAAGAGAATGGCCCTCTGTATCCAGGAAGGGATCTGACTCTGTAGGAAACATGATCTTGGACTTCCCAGCTTCTGGAGCTAGAAGGAAGGGTCTGTTTAAGCCACTAGTCTGGGCGTATGTCATAGCAAGGCAAGCTGAGTACTATACACCATATTCCCCCAGTATCAGAGTGGGGTAGAGCTATGACCTGAGGCTTTGTATAAAAGTCCTCTATGTGGGCCCTGGTTGTCTCCCAGCTCTGTTCCCACCCTTCCTGCCTGAGCATGCTGCAGTCTCTGGGTTTTCTGCACCTGTCATGGCTACATATCCCTAGGCATAGCATTACTGCCCCTGTTCTTCCCAATCTCTAAAACTCCCTTGAGTTCCTCACAGTATGGTGCAAGTATCAGCCTGGGAGAAGCTTTACTTGATTTCTGTGGCCACAGCTCAGTGCTCTGGGCTGAGCCTGTTCCTGCCTACCCTAACAGGGTCACAAAGAAATGACTTTTGCAAGTCTCTACCTGTTCCAGTGTGTAAAACCCATCTGATTAACCCTAACCCAGCACAGAGGACAGTGCTCAGGCAAGCACACAAATGTCCAGGTGCATATGGGTATTTTTAGACTCTGGAGTGCATGGAGCTTTGTGGTCTTGTTAGAAGACCCTGACAGAGCAAGAGGAAGGGAAAACTTGCCCTTCCCTATTTCAGCTGCTCCTCGGACAGAAGAAAGCAGCCCCGCTCCCACTCACCTCTCACTCACAGCAAGGTTGTGGTGCTTTAAATAGCCCAGCAGTATATTGAGGACCCAGCTTGTCACCTTTTTTGGCTCTGCCCTAGTTTCTTTCATCACATTCTGGAAGAACTGCAGCAGGCCAACTTCATTCTGTTAAAAAAAAAAAAAAAAAAAAAAAAATTATATAAAGCATCCAAGAAATGAAAGCTCAGCATTCTGAAG
Source organism: Ctenomys sociabilis (assembly GCA_004027165.1). Taxonomy (NCBI): domain Eukaryota; kingdom Metazoa; phylum Chordata; class Mammalia; order Rodentia; family Ctenomyidae; genus Ctenomys; species Ctenomys sociabilis. Next base: position 112,866 of record PVKA01000923.1, read on the forward strand.
GCAAATCTGCAACTGCTGCCCTCTCTTCCTGTAAGATACCCACTCCTTTCCTCAGCACAGAGATGCCACTCCGGTTACTCTCAGTTAACAGCAAGTATTCTACTTCTGCCTTTACTGCTCTGCATTTGTACATTTTACTTCTAAGAAAAAAAGCCCTGACTGTGGGCCTGGAGAACAGTGAAATTCACATCCCCGAGCTCCCCGCCCTCCCCATCACCCTGTGCCTGGCAGTCCGCACTTGTGGCTGGAGCCTAGCCCACAGCATCTGGCCTGAGCATAATGCTCCTTCTCTGTCCTGGCTTGGCCTCTGCAGAGACCCAGTGACCCCTAGAAAAGAAGGTAAGAAATGGAGAAAATCAAGACAGAATAGAATATTCCATCTCTTACAAATAAAAAAGATATTCCATCTCTAAGAAAATTAAAAGTGGGTCACAACTGTCTGCATGTACCGTGACACCATCTCAAGACCCAGCCTGGACATACCTATCGCCAGCACAGGGGCAGTGGCCTCTGGGCCTTCAGGACTGAGCTATGGGCAGCCAGCCTGACCTCAACCCTCACACTGAGCAATCATGGATCAGCTAGGGTGTTTCACAGAGACTCTGCTGCATGTCACTTCTCGATGGTCAGCTGCTGGAGTTAAAGCTGTGCTGTTTCACCTGCTCCATACATGGTGCCAAGTCAGTGCTTGGCAGGCAGCAGTGGATGGGCCATAAGTGTCCCCTGACCACGCCACTCAGTCTAAGTCACATGTGAGCACCTACTTTATCTTTGAAATACTGGAATTGCCAGTCTTGTGTGAGAGTGACTAGGGCACTACTTGTCAGCTCACAGTGATCTGGCAGCACCCAGACATTTAGCAAGTGTTCCCCACCAGTCCACATTTCAGTGAACACAAATAAAAATGTTTTACTTTCACAGGGAAAGCTGGTTTCCCACTAGAGAGGGCACATGTTTTAAGAGGCAGATTCCCTCCCTGCTGCAATCCAAGTTGAACTACCCTCTCTTTGACATCTTATACTACAGGTACGGCTCCCACCTTCAGTAACTGAAAGAACTTTCTGGAATAAGGAGACCATAGCATGGCATACTAACAAAAGCTAGCATTAAAAGCTTAGCTACAGTAGAAGCTGTCACATGTACACAAATACACAGTTGCTATGTAGAAATTCTATTACAAACAAAAAAACCTACATGCCCTTTGTGACCCCAATTCTCTGCTGACAAGCCTACTAAACACTTCCATAATCACTCCCTCTCTTTGCAAGTGAAGGTTATTCTGCTCATGCTAAACAAGGGCAAAGACCATCTCAGAGTCCTGAGCAAATTCAGGGGCAGGAACAGGAAGTGTTGCTTAACTTCCAGGAAAGCAGTGACACTTCCATGACCTTGCACAAATCAGCTGGAAGGGGGGACCCCATGGCCCAGTCAGCTAAGCACAATTCCCTCTGCTCTAACTTAGGCATGGCCACAGGGGAGTGAGCCATCAAAACTGTGCTCTCCCAGGAAAGGTTCCCAAAATCTACCCAGAAATATAGTGCTGGGACCGCAGGCTTGGCTGAGTGGCTGTGGTGTGATGCATATCTATTCTTCTATCCCTCAGTGATTTTTTTATTGGATGGATAATATGGCAAGTCAGACTTCTGTTTGTCTTTTCATGTCAGGGCTCTGATGAAGTCTCCAAGCTAGAACTGTACTTCACTCCGGGATACGTGGTCTCAATGCAGGATTTAAAGCCATGAGAATGGGAGATGGGCAGCAGGGCTGAAGAAGGCTGCGGAGAATGATGGATCCATGTGTGGCTGGCTGCTTGCTCTGGTTCTGTGGAGCAGGAGCACACCTTCCAGGGGACACACATGCATTCTGCTCTTCTGGTCCCACTGTGAGACTACAAATACTAAGAAACTTGGTGCCAATCCAGAAAGTCTCTAGTCAACATGGCAGTGCAGCCATCTGGCTTTCTCAGAAAGAGTGGACTGATAATTTCCTTGCATAAAAACTGTGCTGGGAACAACACAGGGAGATCACTGTGGCAGGGGACAGGTAGTGTCTTCCTGAAGGTGGCAAGCATTCCCTGTCCTGCATAGGACAAAGGCGAAGCTTCAGCTGCACAGCCAGCCAGGTCTCCTGGCTCCTATGACACTCCCTTGCCTTCAGAGACAGCTAAAGCATCAGGACGACAGGTCCAGCCCTACGTGTAATACCAGACTAAAGGCTCTCTGGGCCTCCCTGCTGCTCTGGACAACGCAGATTCCACTTCGCATTCACTGCCTTTGCTGTGCAGGAGCCTTAGTTTAGCCACAGAGAGTCTCACCCATCTCTCTGGATGGGAGAGAAGGCAGAATGTCACAGACCATGCCTTTGGAAGATGAAGGACCACTGCTTAACTTGCATTCTTGTTCTAGGCCAGGCGCACAAGGAACATGATGATCCAGGAATGAGGCTAGATGCTATAAGCAGAATGAAACCTGAGAGACAGCTGCCTGGGGCAGACTAGGAGAAGAAAATGCAACTCACAGAGCACTAGCCCAGGCACAGGGCGGCTGGTCATTTAATGGGAGTGCCCTCCCTGGCAGCTCCAGGGGACCTAGAGTAGTACTCCTGGGCTGGTCAGGGCTCTCAAGAAAATTTACTAAGTCTCACCACCACCCTGCACTGGGGACTTGAGAATGTCATGTAAGTGCTAAGCCCTAGGTTTGCTCCTATATGTATGTAACTATGATGCAGCTTAACAGAACTAGGCACAATATCAGTAATGATGCTTAATGATAAAACTGAACTACCATAATAATACACCACTAGGAAGGTTTTTAAAAACTTATGAATTATTTCTGGAAGTTTTCATCTAAATTTCTGGACCATGCCAGAGGTGGGTAATAAAACTGTGGGCGCACCTGCTGGGCACAGGGACAGCAACTGGCCTGGGGGCAGCTGCTATGAGATCATAGTACTTCTCCAGTAATGATTCCATGTATCCACACTGCTCCATATGCCTCCCGTATAAGAACCATTTGGCTTCAGCAATGGCCCATTAGCAAAGACCTCCTGGGACTCTCCTGCCAATGAGGATACTGAGGCACTACCGGGCTTGAGGTCACAGAGCAAGAGAGCAGCCGAGCTGAGATTCGAACTGCTGTAGTCTGTGTGACACTGCCTGGAAAGACAAGTCCCTTTCATCCTGGGGTCTAACACAGAGCCATCTATCAGTGAGAGGCGCAGTGTGGGGCCAGGAGCTCCTCAGAAGAAAGTACCTTCCCACCACTTCATTATTGTATTTGCTATCTTCCAGCTGCTCAAAGGTTCTTAACATATTAAAAATGTTGCAGCGGCCCCAGCAATTAGCTTAGAAGTTGGAAGCACAAGGGAAGATGGCTCAGTAGAATAAGCACTTGCCTAGCAAGCACAAGGGCCTGACTTCAACCCCTTGTTCTACCAAAAAAAGAAATTGGAAGCACAAGAATGGCACACTCATGTACTCCCTTGGCCAAGGTACGCCTTGGCCCTCTGGCCTGCATCAGGGGAAGGTAGTAATGCATCCTCAGCCCAGGTATGCTGGGCTTCATGGGCAGGCAGGTGGCCACCAGGCGCAACTCTCCTCTGCATCCCTCCCACACTAGAGAAGTCCCTGGGGCTCCTCAGCCCTACATGCTGTGTGATCCTCAAGGGCCTGCTGACAACCCCAGTTTCTCATGAGTTTGGATTGTTAGTGTAGTGCATTCTCTTCTCTTTCTCCTCCTTTTTCTGTCTTTTTAAGCCAAGGTTTCACTCTGCACTTCAGGCTGGCCTTGAACTCACAATGATCGTCCTGCCTTAGCCTCCCAACTTCTGGGATGACAGGTATGCACCACCACACCTGGCTGCACTCTATTTCTTGCTACTGTTCCTCTGGTAGAGGCACCTCAAGTGGCAGGCTTACAGATAACTGGGTAGTCACACCTGTGGTGAAAGCGGGTAACTGTCTTTTTTTTTTTTTTTGTCTTGTTGAGACAGGGTCTCACTATGCAGTTCAGGCTGGCCTTAAACTCACTTTGTAGCTCAGGCTGGTCTCGAACTCACAACAATCCTCCCGTCTCAGCCTCCCGAGTGCTGGGATTACAGGCATGCGCCACCACGCCCGGCTTGCGGGTAACTGTCTTAAGAGGCCTTGCCCATCCAGATTGAAAGGCAGGGGTTTCAGCTGGGTAGGCTCTCATATTCACCATGGGGCATGATAACAGAGGCACCAAATAGAATCACATCCATCCCATTTCTGGGGAGGAGGACCTGTGTATATATAGACAGAGATCAAGGGGCCCATCATCTGCATGGGGTGGGGGGCTGTTGTCCCCTCATTCCCATGAATCCAATCATTCTTACAAAGCAAGAAAAACAAAACTCAAACCCAACAATTTGTGAAACATGACCTGAAAACAGCATGAGATGCTGGTGCTGGCAACAGACATGAAGAAATAGCCACAGAGCAGCAGCTCTAGGACAGGAGACAGAAACAAAGGGAGGTAAAGGATGTATGTGGCAGGAGCTGGAACCCGTGATGTGAACTGGTCCTCCCGGGCCATGGGCTCTCTCAGTGGGTGCTCCTGGAAACATAGAAACCCCTTACTATGGAAGTTTCTTGAGTGGGAAAACCAAGGAGGTACCAGGTGGTGTGAGACTAGACTAGGAAACAAGAGTCCCACTTGAGCACATCAGGAGCCAGAAGAATTTGGAACCACCCCTGCCACTTCCAGGAAGACAAGGATATAAAGCAGCTCTGTAAAGAGCACATAGACGCCAAAGCTATGTTCTCTGGGCTAAGAAATCAATGGTCCTGTGTTGGTCTCCATTTTTCCACACCTATGTCATTTTCCCAGCAGGGTTAGGGGCTTCTAAAATCTGATCAAAAAGAATTCTCAGCTATTTCACCTGTACCATATTCCCAGCAAAGCCAAACATACACACAGCCTGCATTCACTGGCCACCGGTCCTGTGTACCAGTGTGAGCATAGATCTGCTCTCTCCGAGATGCATTAGTGCTAGAAGAGAAGTGGAGAGAAACCTATTTGGGAATAACAATTTCCCTTGGATAATCAAGACACAAATAATAATAAAAGCCGACAGCTGAGCAGCACAACCACAAGACTGTATCTGCAAACGCAGGCCTATGAAGTACACTGTCAAGAAATCAATCCTCTGGCAGTCACATTTCAACGCACCTATATTACCACTGCCAGTCGGCCCTACTTGGAGAGAAGCTGGGCGCTGAGGGGCTGAACAGCTGTGTAGACACACATACCATGGAGATCTTGGGAACTGACACAGTGGACAGAGTCTGCCCCAAAGGCAAACCACTCCCCAATCAGGAATGGGGAATCTGGCTTTAGGATGGGTTGGGACAGAACACACTGTGGGTCCCCTGGGCGACCCTGCCTGCACATGCTCCCCAAGGACAGGTTCTGGGTCAGACACTGGGAGCCAGATGGCCGCACCCCTGAAGGCTATGTCCCTTACATCTGAGGAAATGAAGCGCTGCTCTGGGAAGGGTAGAGCCAGAAGACACACCTTTTTGCTTAGTTTGCCAGAACAAGACTTTGGTAAAGTGTGTAGGATGGCTGTAGCAGCACCCTTTTGCTGGTGAGCCGTGTGTGCAATTTTTTAAATGAATAAAATCAATTTTGAAAATGGCAGTGAGTTGAAATACAGCTGGCAACTGTGGTCCCCAGATCTATTTTCCCTCAATAGTGCTTAGAATGTAGCACTAGTGCTTTGCACCATGGCAAGGCTGTGTAACCCATCAATACAGTTTCAGATACTATTTCAAACTATTAGCTTAGAGCAGTGCTACACATGGGATACACAGATGTTTATCATAGGAAACTGTTTTATACGCAATTCATCCAGGAAGCAAGCCAGGCCATTTCTAGCTTAAGAGACTTCAAGAAAAATTGTTGAAAAATAATCCATTTAACAACCAACTGTGGTCATGATAGCTTTTCTGCTTCTTTGTCCCCTGGAGACACCTTAACTTTTCCATGATGTCAGAAGCAAAGGATTACGACTGTCAACAGGGGGTACTGATGGAGATAATGGAGCTGTTCAAATAACACGACAGGCTCCAGGTGAGGACTGGCACATGCAGAAGCACAGTTGCTAACTCGGTGCTCCTGGCTCTGTTTCCTTACAGCCCCCCAGCCAGGCTGGGGTTTCTACACTTCTGCCCTGCACGGCGGCTGTCCTCTCCCTGGACTGTGTGATTTATGTCACTTGCTATCAGAACATCCCTCCCTAGCACATGATCTGGGGACTCCACAAGGCTGTATTTTGATGTTTTACACTCGATCTTTAGCCCTGGCTACCACCTTTGGGGTGAGTCATCTCAGCCCAACCAGGAAGGAGAATCACTCCAGTTACCTCTGAGGAGCCTCCCAGCTCCCAGTGTTAAGTAGTGAGGGTGGAAATGATGGGCCTCTCCTTCTGCAGCGCACTATCCCATGAGGGTGCTAGAAAACATGAAAAGCAACAGCGCCAAGGGGAGAGGCTGGTGTCGAGAGCAAGCCCTCAAACTGCGGCCGCCCTACCAAGCCTTCCTCCACAATCTCCCAGGCAAGCGGAGATTCCAATCTTTCCCTCTGCTGACCTCATACGTAGCCAGCTGCCCTGGGACTCAGAGCTGGTCCTTTCCAAGTGTCTCATGTGCAGCTGAATGATACCAGCAGCCAGGCCAGGTCACTCCACACCTTCTTCCCTCCCCCTCCCCCAATAAAAACTGCTCAACGACAGGTAGGAAGGGCCACTGTTCCTCTAGCAAAATGTTTAGGAAACAAACTATAGACGATGGCTTTTTTTTTTTTAAACAGGGTCTTGCTATGTACTTCAGGGTGGCCTTGAACTCACAAGAGATCCTCCTGCCTCAGCCTCCCCAGTGTTGGGATTACAAACATGTAGCATCAACACCCAGCCACAGGATGGATTTTGTTATTTTTCTTTTGACTTAAATTTTCTACTTGGAAAGTCAACATGGTTTTTCCTTTTCATTGGTGCTGATTTTCACCAAATTTGGCAGGCAGTGATGTATAGGGCAGTCTGGCACCATCAAAATCAATAGAAGTAGTCGAATTTTTTTTTGTTGAACCTGTGTTCTATATGCTTCACAAAATATTTGTGGAACTTATATAGTAAAAAGTAAAAACTACTTTCTACTTTATGAAACAAAAGAGATCCTCAAGTCAGTGTAGGTAAACATAGCTTTGACACAAGTGTGGGAAGCTCCTTAACCCAAGGGATTCGACTTCCCCATGGAAAATGGGGAGCACAGCAATCCTGGGCTAAGGTAAGACACACCAAAGCAGCAAGTAGCACTGTTCGTGGTGATGCATGCCTACCTAGGACTTTGGCTGGCTGAAGCAGGAGGGTCACCAGCCTGAGCCCAGCCTGGGCAATTTAGAGGCTGAGGGAAACTGAAAAGTAAAACATGAATTAGCTATCTAGTCCACTGCAAGGGCATTTGGTTAAACCCCTAGCTGCACCACCAAAGAGGGGGTTGGAGTACACTGTGAAGCACAGGGCCTGTGTGAACGGGAAAGCAACAAGCCTTTGAAATGTGTTAGACAATGGCTATCATTCCTTTTAGTGCCCACATGAAAGAAGACAAGAGTTTAAGAAGAGATGTCCTCAAGGAAATAGGCCTGGGATAATTTCACTACTAAACAGGCCTGGGATGATTTTGCTAAGAAAAATGTACATACATATGACACTGACTGTTCCAGTAAATGTTCTGGGGCCACTGACAGGAGTTGGACTCATGCTGTCAGAATCTCTCCTCTTTCAGAATCCTAATACCTGCAGCATTTCAGCTATCACGTTTCTATTCATTCATCCTTACAAATGAGGTCTGAAAGCAAGGCAATTTGACATTCAATAGGAAAAGAAAGATCAGTTAAATAGCTTAAAGTCTTAGATGGAGCAAGACATTTATGTGACTGAAAAAAGCTAAACAGAAATATGGATTTGTTGTTGCTGTTTGTAACTAGGCACACAGCAGCATGTGCCTACCCACAATCCCAGCCCTTTGCAGGCTGAGGCAAGATAAACATAAGTGTGAAGTCAGTGTGCACAACTAAGTGAGACCCTGTCTGAAAAAATAAAGCAGGCTGGGAATGTAGCTCAGTGGCAGAAAACCTGCCTGGCCCTGAGTTCAGTATCCAGTAACCAAAAATCCAAATCCAAAACAGAAGTTTTCTTTCAGGAGGGGAGATCTAAGAAAGAAAATAAGAAAGCAGAATGATTGAATGCCCTAATGAAACTGGTTTAAAATGCAACAGCGGGACAGACCAAGTCACAGAGAGATGTGGCAGAAGCAGCTGAGCAGGGCTTCTCACCTAGAGTCAGAGGAGCTGTGTTGCCCAAGATCTGCCAGGGGCTATAAGAAGGTTTACACATGTGGCCTTCAGAAACAGATGCTTTCCCTTGGAGCACTACTGCTAGGGGGCTTTCCTGTGTCTACCCATGCCTCTGTTCACCAGTCACATGGACCTGCTATGTGCCTAATGCTGAGGATTAAGAGTTCTTCAAGTATCACAGATCGTGCTCACGATGCATGACTCACTGCTTACTGCAAAACATGACCCGAGATAAAGGTAACTCCAAAGTTTTGCTGCTTGAGAGCCAGGCGGGGGTAGTCTGTGCACACTGCTTAATTAAATAGGCGATCCAAGAGCAAGAGTGGGTGCAGAGTCCCTGCAAAGCACACCTCCACGGCTGCTATTTATTTAATGAATACTCCTGGGCACTCTTTAAATTGAAAGATGGTTCATTAGATTTGTGCATCTGCCCTTCTCGGCAATATGCTGTGTTTCTGATGAAGGCAGGGAAAAACATGAACATATCATTTTTGGGAATGCTACGAGCAACTCTGCTTCCAATGATTACAGAATCATAAAGGGTCGGGCTATCCAATTTCAGGAAAGCAATTTATCTGAATCATTCTCTGTCCATTCCTATCGTGTTCTATTCTTGTTTATCTTGGAAATTTCAAGTACTAGTCCTTTCATTTTTTTAAAAAATTAATTACCTAACACATTATCTGTAACCTATAAAACTAAGCATGCATTTAAGGTACCAGAGAGTCTCGTTTTTAAAAAAAGACTGAGAAGCTTCACTTCCTTCCTTTGTTGTCCACATGGAGTCCACTGCCACCTCCTCTGGGCTCCTGGCCCTGTAACAATCCACACTGGGGCTGGTGAGCTATAATGCCATGTGTGTATATTATTCTAAAGGCAACAACACCAACCACAAAATCTTTTTTTCTTTTTTTTGTATTTTAGGGAAGGATCTACAGGGTGTTCAGGGTCTCACTACTAGAACAAACTCATAGGGATCCACCTGCTTTCAGCATCCCAAGAGCTAGGATTACAGGCATGAACCACCACACCTAGGCTCAACTATCTTCTCAACATGCCCTGGGTTAGGGCAGGCACAGCAGACCTGGGGCTCGAACCCCCTATCCCCTACCCCCAGTCCCTGACAACCACAAAATCTTGGGCTGGGGAGATGGCTCAGTGGAGTAAGCACTTCCCTGGCAAGCACAAGGGCCTGAGTTCAATCCCCGGTTCTGCAAAAAAAAAAAAATCTTAAAAACAAAATCAAAAAACCTGTCTCTGCCTCAGTACCTGCTACACAGGAGAGGCCAACCAAAGTGCTGAATGCCACAATCCAAGGTAGGTTTACTCAAACTACAAAAACATAGACTCACTTGTCTCTGACGACTTAAGAAATATGTGTTAAAGCCTGCTAGGTTTTGGCTCCACAAAGGACATAAGAATGAAGACAAGAGAACAAACAGAACCATGAGAGTTGCCAGGTAGAACTCACCCATGGTGGCCCAGAGTGAACAACCTTGGAGATGTTCTCTGAAGATGCAGTGTTTACAGACACTGACACAGCCTTACACAAAAATACCATGTTCTTGAGAGAGACCTGAAATGGTTGTTCCTCCTCCCTTGTTGAAAAAGGTGGTACATCAAAAATATTTTGAAGGCTATATCGACCAGCAGATTTTCTCGAGTCACAGTTTTAAATAAAAATGGCCACAAAACCTTGGTTTGTCACATGCTGCCTCAAGCTCTGGCTTTCCCCTGGCTGCTCAACAACCAAAGCAAAGAAATGAGTGGCTGTGTGTGAGGCTGAGCAGCCCTGGCCCTTGCACTCCCTAGGCAGGCAAACAGTCATGAGGTGCAGGGCTTACCTCAGTACTTACTTAGAGACGGCTGGGAACTCAAGTGGTGCAGAGGATGGGAGAAAGTGCTAAGACCAAAACTCAGGTTTGTCAGAGCCACCGGGAAAAGGGCAGATGTGTAAGAAGCTCCTGTCAAGAGCTGTTCTGGACAGGACACTGAGTGACAGATTCCTACTGTCAGAGACCTGGCATGAACACTGACATGTTCCTCTGCGCTGAGTGACAGAATCAACGCTGCCCTTAAGACACTGAGCAAGATACACTATAAATGTCGTTACACTGCAGTGACAGAATTGCCAACATTACAGTGCAGTGACAGAACTGATATACCAATGAGACATGGTGGCAGCCCACAGGAGGCAGGACCAAGTCACACTCAAGCATTGGCAAATAATGGACAGTATCTAATCATTATTGGAGTTTTCATGTGAGGCATTCTGGCACTGCTCCAAGTTCAGGAGAATCATGCATGAATCTGCAAGCTGCATACGGACCTCCCTCTGAACCACCAGGCTGCTGCTACTAAGGTGCATTAATATATGTGGCTAACACCCTTATGTAGCTATACCGGTCATAAAAAGCAAAACCCGGGTTCCCACAGGTGCTGCTGCTCCAAAAAATGACTGTAGCCTGTTTCTACTCCTGAAAGCAATAGCTGAAAAGACAACAACAACCAAGACAAAATGCTGCACTCACAGATGTGGTACCACTTCAATGCTGCTGTGGCAGAGAAACCCACAAAGCCTAGCTCTGCGAAGGATGGAAAATCCCTAAGCAGACTTCAGGGAGTCAGGTTTGCTAACAGCCCTGTCAGATACATCTTTAAGCCCCAAAAGACAATCTTTTAGTCAGTGTTCCCCACTGTGTGGAGTAGATGTTTGCTTCCACAACTGATAAAACAACAGGGCAGCTTCTGAGACCCTAGCATCCTGCCAGACCCTGTCATGGACTGATACTGGCAGACATCTACAAACCTATACACTTTCTTTTGTCCAGCAGACACACGGGAAAACTCATACATGACATATGGCCTCACTTCCAGTCTCCAAGGTTGCTGTACACAGCTGCTCATGTCTCTCGTGGAGAAATGAAAACGTGAGGTTATCTTAGGACATGACCTGCAGTGGCAGGGAGCAAGGGTTACTGAGATGCCTTGAGAGGCCCTGAGTACATGGGACAAATCTGCTAAGCAAGGTGCAGGGGCCTCGAGAGAGGTCTAGCTGCTGAGCTGTGCCCCTTCCCAGCCCGAGGTACCCACCAGCAGTGCGAAGCCGTGCTCAGGCAGCATCCCGTATTGCCGGACCAGCCGTTCCCGAGTGGCGCTGGGCAGCTCAGGCAGCGCATTCCGAATCTGGTCGATGTTAATCACCTGCTGAGATTCGGCGCCTACAGGCAGAGATGCTGAGTCGTAGAGCACTAGAGGAGGCAGGTTGGGCTCTGGCATAAACCTAGGTGGAAAGCAGACAAGACTGAATCCGGAGGATTCAGACTAATCAAACTAATGAATCTGCCTCTGCTGCGAATGGGTCTGTGCTCAGATGCTATGCTACTTGCAAATGTTTTCGACTGTCTTTTTCTACCAACTTCCTGTTTCCCAAGGAAGTCTGAGTGTTCAGAGCTTGTGAAGCACCCAGGTCCCTAGTCCCGCTACTTCCTGTGCTTACGAAGCAGTGGTGAGTGAAACAGGGCTAGACCATACTCCAATTTACAACTGTGAATAAAGTACATATTCACAAAGACATAGGACCAGGTGAGAACAATTTATGTATTAGGAAGAACAGTGACTGCCCCGTTTTTTAATTCCTACTTTTTGCAGTATTTGTATAATAAGAATGCAAAGGAAAAAAGTGAAAGTATCCTCCTTGGGAGGTATAAACTTTGCCTGATTACAACATGGAGAGGGAGGGCTGGCCCAGCACAAGTGAGGGCAGTGAGACAGGTCTGTGTGCCTCTGTCATGGTGGGTGTGCAACTGCTTCAAAGCCCAGAGAATGTACAAGCTGAAGGTTGAGCCCCAGTGGACTATGGCCTTCAGGAATAGCGAGCGCTCAGAAGCAGCTCATCTCTGTAACACAAACTCAGGAGGTTAACAAGAGATGCTGCTGGGCAGGAGGCAGTGGGTGTATCAGAACTCTTTATTTCCCACTCAGTTTTGCTGTAAATCTGAAGCTGCTATAAAGAATAAAGAATAAAAACATTAGAAAATATGTACGGAAGCCCACCGCCACATATATCTTATGAAATATATCCTGCTCCCTTCCATTGCAGCAGTAACATCTTCGCCCTGCCCATCATTGTCAAGGGGGCTCTGTCAAAGCAGGGTAATACAGAACCAATTGTGATTCCAGGGAACCAGAGTAGGAGCAAGCAACTCATCAACTCACTGCCAAATCTCTGCCAGGAAGCAGTCTGGCTTCTGACAAGAGGAAGCCGGAAGGAGGCTTCCTGAAATCACCTTGAAGGATGGAGCAGAAGCCGCTGGCCAAATTAAAAGGCAAACTTCATGCTTGTCTTAGTTACTTCTCTCACTGCTGAGACAAAATACCCATTGCCTGAAGTTAGGGGAGAAAAGGTTTCTTCCTTCAGCTCAATTTGTAGAGGTTTCAGTCCATACTTGGCTGGCTCTAAGACACACAAAGCCCTCACAGAGGAAACACATTCTTGGCGAGCAGAAGGTAGCAAAGCAACAGGGACCTAAAGAGTGTTTTTCTGGCCCTTTTGTACTCCATCTAGGATAATGGGATTAAGGTGGTGCCAAACCAATCAGCGGGCCAATCTAGCAATCACATACCCTTAATCCTAGCATTGCACTCCGCATATTTCACACTCTAGATCTAGACAGCTTTGAGAAAGCCCCATCTAAGGCTGAATAAGGTTCTGAGGGGACATCTACACAAAAATCATTTTAATGCTCCACAAGAAAGCAGCATGATACAATTGGGAATGACACTGAATAATCAAGAAGGTTCTTCTGAGACACAGCCTGAACCCAGGGGCTCAGTGATTAATCCTGACATGCCCAGAGTCTTTGGGGTGAGGGCTATGTGTGCTCCTACCTGCCAGCAACAGTTGCAAGGGCAGCCCCTGGGCAGCACACAGGTGAGGGGGGCTCATTCTAACAACCGTGCTGCTCAAAGCCCCAACTCTAAAACCTGCTCAACTCCATGTTGAAAAAGAGAATGCTACAATTTAGCTCAAGCCCATCTTTACTAATGGCTGCATTCACAGGTCCCTAATTCCAACTTGTTTACTCTGTCAATGACATGGTACCCTCTGGGTCTGAAGAGAACCGTGTTAACATATATGTGCACATTTTTCATTTCCTTTTGAGGCATTTCAGTGCATTACAGAATTTGCTGCTGAAGGTAAGATCAAGAAAGGCCAGGGTGCCAACCTCATCTGGTATCCTCTTAGCTCAATGACAACCTTTGACACAGGAGTATTTACCAGAGCCGACTCTCATAAAATGAGGGGCTCTAGGGCTGACATATCCCTGCACACACACTCAGCAGGAAATCCCAATTTCCTATCATGGAACAGCAGCACCAAGTGAGTCCTACAAGGGGTCCAGGTCCTCACAGTCGCAGAATGGATCTGAAGATTGCCCACCCCCACAGAGATTGCCCATCTGCCACAAGAGATTACCTGTAGTCTTGTTTTCCTTCCTTGTCCCGCATTGGCACAGTGCACCTATAACAGTCAGAGAGGAAAACACTGAGCAGACACTCCTCATGGCAATGAACCCTATAGGTAGAGCAGGGATGCTAGATATGGTCCCCAGCTTGGTGCTGTCACAAAGAGGTATAATTTTACCAGGCAGGGCAGGTGAGGAGTGTGCAGGTCACTGGAGCTGCACCTGTGAAGGTGACTGCAGGAACCTGGTCTTGCTCCCATTTCCTGCCATCATGAACTCCACAGGCCCATGTCACTGGGCCAACCAACTACAGGCTGCAGTCACTGCATGCATGAGAGGCAGCAAAGCTTCCTCTTGGAATGTGGCTTATCTATGCTGTCTGTAGCTCTAATGAAAAGCTGATAAAAAGGGTTTCCCCTATCGGGAAGGAACATGGGCAAAGTCAAGCTTTTTAGCCTTCCACTGGCAATAAAGAACCCACTTCAGTTTCCACATTAATTTTTTTTTTTGTGGGCTGACCAAATAGCTCAGCAGATTAAAGCGCCTGCAAGCAGGCACATGGGCTGGGGGTTTGATCTCTGTGCTTGCCGTGCTGGCCCACCCCTGGGTGTGCTGAGATGGCAATTGAGACTGGGGATGGTGGCACAGGACTGTAATCCCAGCACTTGGGAAGATGTAAACAGGTGGATCACTATGAATCTGATATAGCAGTGAGACCCTGAATACCTGTAGACACTTTCCTAAAATACAAAAAAAAAAAAAGGGAAAAGAAAAAAATTGTAGCATTGGAAATGAAACAAACCCAGGGCTCACATGAGCCTGGCAAGTGCTCGACCATAAGTGACAATTCAGCCAAGCTTCCAGTCTTTAGTCAGCTCAAGAGTTTATGCTTTGGAGTTTTCAGTAATACTCTGCTTAAGGAACAAAATCCTCAGAAATGAGTCCAAAAATCAAGGAAAGAGCTAGGTCTAAATAAACTGCAACCAGGTTTGAGCTGTATTTACCTATAGCCTAAGTTGGTATAGGTCTGCAAGATTACTTAAAAGTAAAAATTTTTTTATACAGCAGGGAAATCTGAAGTCCGGGAGGTCTAGGACTACGATCAAACACTTCATAACAAGTCTGGGGTAGTTTACATCTTCTAGGAGCTGAAGAGGGCATACTATATCCCTGTGGGCCACAGTGCTCTGTGCTTGCTAATGAGGAAAGCCAAGTGCAGAGAAGCCGAGAAGCCCTTAGCTCACCCAGGTGGTCTGCAGCTAAGCCCAGACCACTCTGCCTACCCACTGTATTCTGTAGAGAGCTGCGAGTAGCCACGCCTAAAGACACAGCCACACCTTAAAGACGGCGCTGGCTTCCTCTTTCATCCTCACCTGGGGGTGGATGCTCTCCATAGCAAATAACTTCTCTTTTTGGCTAAGGCTAAGGACTAGGGCGTTGCTTCCGTGTACCTGGACCTATCGGCTGTGCCCACGTGGCACTCCGGGGTTGGATGCCCACTGGTTCAAAAGCCATGAGCGGGCTTCCCCTGAGAGAGACTAGGAGCAAGAAGAGAGTGGAAGAGAGGAGGAACGAGAGGAGAGACTAGGAGGAGGAAGAGAGGAGAAGGAGGAAGGAGAAAGCAAGGAAGCTAGCTAGCAGGAGAAGTAGTATTGTATAGGGGTCCTGAATAAACCGTGGAAAGAAGAGCTGGTTGTCGCGTCTTCCTTGCCGGCGAGGTTGCACGCGACAGTATTCAAGGTGCGGATGAATGCACACTCACCCCAGCTTGTAATCAAACGAGCGAGTTTCATTCAGAATTTCACCTCCACTCTCAAGTTCACTGATCTGCCTCTGAATTTCATGGTCTAGGAGAAACAATAATTTAGTATCATATTTGGATTATACCTTTAATCAATTCAGGCAATAATTAGAAACCTTTCTCAATTGAAGGATAATCAAGAAGACTGTATATAATAACCCTCCCTTGCATGCTGTACTTTCTTCTCATTGCTATCACAACACTGATGCTGGAAATGGCCCCAAGTTTTTTGAGAAACTCAGGTTTGGAGATATTAAGCAACCCAACACAGATTACACAAGGCAGGACCAGTGTGTGGGTCTGATGACTGCAGGTCTAGGATTAGTGCCAGCAGGGACTCTTACTCTGGGACCTGTGGACGGGCTGTGGAAGGGCTCTGCGACCCTCTGCAATGCAATGACATATGAAATGTGAATGTTTAGAGAGGGCCTGTAGCCATATTTTATAGCTAGCTAAGCTCTATCATGAAAATAACACTTCCCTTTACTCCTAACCAGCATGCCCACTTTAGCAGGTCTGCCTCACTCCAAAGTTCTCACACGAGATAATGGTAGTAAGGTCCAACACAGAGACAGAGATGGTAGGAAAATGACAGGCATGGAGAATTAAGCCCAAGATGTCAAGGTTGTCCCAGCCTGAGTTATGCTATAAGCAGGATTCTGACTGTTGCTCCAAAGAGAATTTCATAGGACCAAAGGACAGCAGACACCAAAACTCACTGCAGGCGAGTTAAAATCTGCTGTCCACTCTTTTTGCACATTACCACTGCACTTTACAGTGACAGGCCCCAAAACACCAGTGCCTAACATGAAATGAAATTGTCATTCTTTTGTTCCTAGACTCTCCATCACAAACCTTGGCTACTAGTCCGAGTCCCTAATTCACAATATGGTTTCAGAGGTATGGATTAATATTCCCTGCTAGAGACAGAAGAGGCACTCTCATTAGTCCATATTTATATGGGGACTTAAGTCTTTCTTGTTCCTTTCCCAGAAATCATTTGGACGATTTTATGTTGTTTTCCTGGACATTTTTAGATTCCAAGTGTCTTCAATGAGATTGATCATTTTCAGTTCAGAATAATGAGGTTTTATACCAGACCAGAATCATCTTTTCTGTACTCCTTCTAGCATTTCTCTTGGCAAGATCCAGGATTCTACTCAACATTTTCACTATAGCAGTATTCTGCCAGCATATTCAGCTGTCTAGCTCTGTGTACAAACGTGTGTGTGTGTGTTACTGGCAATCAAACTCAGGACCTTGTGCTTGCCAGGCAGGTGCTTACACCACTGAGCTATCTGCCCAGCCTATGTATAATCTTGAAGGGATGCACTTGAGACTCCATTCCTGCCTCTTCCTTTCTCTCTAGACATCTTCGTTTTGTTTTGACCTCCCCTTAGAGTCATAGTAATAAGTTTCTAGGAGACTGCTCAGATATTTATCCTGCTACCCTGTTCTATTTTAATTATGTATTTGTCACCCATAAACTGCACAGGCACATGCCATCTATTAGCTAAGGAGAGAACAAAGCACAGAAATGTTAGGCCAGACTATGGCCAATCTAAACAAACGAGTATGACTTCATACAGCTGAAGCCATGAAGTGAACAACTTTGACTTTATAAAGAATGTGGCACTTGGCAAAACACAGATGCAATATTTTATGAATCCTCCCAGCAAGAGCTAGAGTCTTTTTTCTCCCTTAGAGTTCAAAGTCTGCTCTGCACAGGATGTGCTAGAAGGTGACATTACATGAGTTGTACAGGTTAGGACTTGGCAGGCTTGTGGCTTGTGGCTTCTTTCTCCTGGACACCCTCACTCGCAGTTAAGAAAGCCTGGGTGAGACAGGTGCTGGGGAAAGACTGTGTGGGCAGGGAAGCCACAAGGACAGGAGCACATGGGAACAGGAGCTGGTCTGACCTCCATTTTTTCTGCCGACCCATCAGCTTCTCACAGCTGCAGGCAGGAGCAGAGACAGCACCAGCCAAAGAGCTGCTGTCCACAGAACTGAAAACCCAAGTGGTTACTCATAAGCCACTCAACTCAGGGGGCCTGTCACCCAGCAGGTGAGGATGGAAAGGCAGAACAGGAGGAGCAAGCAAATACTCACCTACGGCTTTGGCCAAGAACCTGATGCTATTGAGATTCTTCACTTCAGTGCGGATGCCCAGTGGCTCCCCAGGGTGATGCACGGATATATTTGCATCCACCCTCAGCTGGCCCTCTGTGGGGAGAGGAAGAGGACAACCTGGTGAAAATCCCCAAGGCATCATAGTCTTTGTAAGGTAGGAGGAGTCAAGGGGAACTCTCTGGTCACAGTTACCAGCCTTGGGGCTGGAAGCCATGCTGGCCCTGTGCTCTGGAGTGCAGACTTGGCATCAGAGGAGCACCCTCCCATGCTTATGCGTGTGGGTCCACCCAGGTGTACTAGTGCACATACAGAAGAAAAGTTTCAGATACACCAGCTGAACCTATCTTCTTTTGTGCTAAATAAGAATAATACTTGTAAGGTAGCGATTTACTCTGCAGTTTTATTCTGAATCTTTTTTACAGTGTGTCAACACCAGGTTGGTGGCTGGGTTGGGGGACTTATGAATGATGATGTGAGAACCCTCCCAGAGCACTCCAAGGGAATGCAGATTTCTAACACAATTCCAGATTTATAGACAGTCCCTGACCCAGCCTCTTCCCTCCTCCTCTCTCCAGGTCTCATGCTGTAGCAGTCACCTCTCCTGTTTGCCTCATCAAGAGACAAGGAGCACTCAGTGGAACTGAGGGACTACATGCTGGCCCTATCCTGAGACAATGTCCCTGCCCCTACAAGCCCCTCCAGATCAGAAGCTTCAAATCCTAAGGAAACAGGGGAATTTGTGGAAAAGACCAAAGACTCCTATGGAAGAAAAGAGGCAAAAATCCCAAGACAAATAGAAAGGAAGATAAGAAACAATCACATTTCACACCTTAGCAAGTAAAGCTCAGACACCCTGTTCATGAATAACATTTATAGAAGGAGAGGACTAAGTGCTGGATTTAATTTTTCTATATAGGTTCTTCCTTTTTTAAATTAAAAAGTAATCCATCAAACCTGACTGTTTTGATGGGCCAAATAAATTCATTTTCTAAGATTCTACAACAAAATAATGTTAAATTTAAAAAGTACAAATAAATTCTATGCCAAGAAAAAAGCCCCTCAGTCGTTTCCCCAATTTGCTGAGCTGTAGGGTTCGATCTGACACCAAGTCCAAGCCTGCTCTCTGACCCCATGGCCCGTTTCCTCAGTCACACCTCAATGAGGGATACACTTAGCTGACTATGGCCTCGAAAACCTGAAGACAGTTTTCAACTCTATTATCCCCACCACCAACTCAAAGTGACCCTGTGGCCCCTCATGTTAGATCACTCTCAGAAAAAATTTATCTCTGAGTCTCAAGAAGTCTACTAGTTTAGGAACCTTGGCTCGCCTTCCAGTCTTCTTTGCCAAGTGTGTGCTCAGATAGAACTTTCCCTCTCAACACCTCAGATCTCCTATCTCCTCTCCAGTTACAGCTGCCATCCTAGCTCAGGTCTAGGCACATTAGGCCCAGGTGGGAGCCCTTGGCCTACTCCAGTGCTGTAGGGCCCTGTCCAGCACCCAGTAGGCTCTGACTCTCACTTGCACGATGGCAGCTTCCACAGCATCCCCTGACCTGGCAGACACAGCCCACTTATCCCACTCCACACACCATTGTTCCCCAGTCAGGGGAACAATGAATACCACTTCCTATCTACACTACTGAAATATTCTCCTTAACAGGGCAACTGTTCCTCTCTTCCCCCTCTGTTTCCACGTTAAGTGTCACCATCTTCTATGACAAACTTCATCTGTAAGGGAGCCTCCACAGTCAAGAGCACACAAGCTATCCACAGGACTAGCCCAGGAGAGCCATCTACACTGAGGAAGCCTCATCTCCATGCTAAAATGGGAGGCTCTGTGAGGACCTAGAGTTTAAATATCCTCTGGGCTTTACCACTCTTTCTCTAGCCCTCTCTGTATGAGTCATCAATCTCTTTCTTAGTATCCCCTTGGCTGTGTTCAAAAGCAACAGTATTTCTCATTAAGAAAACAAACAAAAGCCAAAACACCTATTCCCGAGAGCCCGGTTCTCACTGAATCAGTCATCCAGCTGTTATTTCTCTGCTCTCCTCTCAGCAAATCCTCTCTAAACAAATTCTGTTTGTTGCTCATATTGTACCCCCCATCCCACCTCCCACTGACTCCCATGCCAGCCGGGCTTCACCCACCACTCTGGCAACTGATGGATACACCTCCATGGCACATGAAACACCCATTATTCTCCCTAGCTTCCTGCCTCAGTTTCTCTGCCTTATCACCATTGCTTCATTTCTTCCTGGATTCTCTTCTTCCATTTCATTTTCTGGTGCTTTCTTTTATCCAAACTGAAGACCCCCTTCTCATGTTCTCTCTTCAGGGGTTGTAAACACAATCTTACAACCTTCGAGCTCCTGCTGCCAGAGTTTACAAGGAAAAGGATTTAATACAGGACACATAATTCAGAGGGATTATTTTGTAATAGCCCCAAACAAAAGCCAAATGTAAGAGTGCAGATTTGTCCACACAGTGGAGAATATGAGGGCCAAAGAATATGAGGGCCAAAGAATATGAGGGCCTGGATCCCACAGCAATGTCTTGCAGCGGAAAGCCTTGAGTCCATAATGATGTCTCAAGCCAGACTATATCAAAGATCTGCTCTGGGAAGGCCCAAAGAAGCTAGAAAGTCTGCACCAGAGGGGTAAAGGATCTGTACTAACGGGCTGAGGGATCTGCACGGAGCAAAGAAGTGCTGCACAAGGTAAGGACTGGAGCTCCTCCAAAGAGAACTGCAGCTGTCCTCAGTGACACTGAGGTCCTGAGTTCTTCAATGATGAGAAGAGCTGAGTTCATATCACAAAAATCAGAGGACAAGCTTCTCTGCAAGAACCAACAGCACTATTTTCCTCTCCAGTTCTCCTTTTACACTGCTGGGAACAATCCTCAGGTAGGCATCCCATACTCAGCACCACACTGATTCAGTTCAGCTGGGTATAACAAGTTAATCACTAGTTGTCAATTCACCACACCTCCTTACAGCAAAGTTCCTCTTTAGGCTAGACCTCTCCTCTGAGCTTCACAGTAGGCCTCAGTGGCATTTCAGTTTCCAAAAGTACACCTTGAATGGCCTTTCACAAAGTCATCCTTGCCCTTATCTTTTTTCTTTTTCATTTACTTGTTTGCTTATTTATTTATTCAGTACAGGATCTCACTCTGCAGCTCAGACTTGTAGTGATCCTACTGTCTCATCCTTCCCAGCCCTGGGATTATAGGTGTGTGCCACCATGCACCATATGGATGGCCTGTTCCACGTGGGGCCGGTATGGCATGCGGAACCGGGAATTGAACCTGGGTCCTTGCGCTTGCCAGGCAAGCACTTAAGACTGCTGAACTATCTCCCCAACCCCCCCTTACCCTTATCTTTGAACTGCACTGCATACCACCATCTAACTCCTCAAACTTCCTGGAGTATTCTTTCTTCCTGTTTCTTGATTCTCCATACCAGCCTGCCATAAATCCACTTATGTGTACAAACCATCTTGAACCTACCCATCTCTCCATCACCACTGCCACCAGTGCTGCCAAATGGGTCACCTTCCATCTAACCTACAGAAAACATCTCCCAATGGCTTCCATGCTTCTTTCTCACCCTTCTGAAATCCACTTACCACAAGCGTGGAGTGGTTTTCTAAAACAAAGGCTGTATTACCCCCTTGCTTACGGCCCTCTGAGTATTACTCACAGTTCCTGGGCTAAGAGTTAAACTTCCTGATATTATGTATAACCTACCCCTGGCCTACCTCCATGGTTTTCTCTGACACCACAGATCTTTATATGCTCCCTGCAGCGTGGGCCCTCTGCCTCAGTGGCCTCCTGGAACACTCATCCCCTAGTTTGATACTGGCCAGACTTTCACCAAGTTTTAACCTCTTAGCTAAATGCCACTGCTTCTGTGGGGCCTTCAAAAAGCAATACTGTCACCTTCTATCACACCAGCTCTTGTATTTCCTTGAAACACTGATCACTATAATGATTTATTTGTTTACATGCTGGTCTTTCCAAGCTCTGTGCAGCACAAACAAGGTGTTTCTCAGAACCTGGGGCTGAGTCGGGCATGTGGTGCTAGTTCAAAAGTGAAATCTCACTCAAGATCAGATGCTGGCGTGCTGGTATACTCCTGAGCAATACTTGCCATCCCATGGTAGGTTCCTGATAAGTTCTAAATTTCTGTCTAAATAGGACTACTCCATAGTAGGAGTAGGTTGTCTGGATAGTCCATTAAACTCAGGAAAACTCAGTGCACTGAGCTCTGTCCAACCATATCTCATATTTGGGAGCCAACTAATTTTTTTTTTTTTAACAGAACTCTGAATTACTCACTCTCACTTGCCTTTAAAAAGAAAATCCTCTCTCACAATTTAGAATTTTAATTTGGAAGAATGACAAAAGCATGAATTTTAGTCTCTTCCTTAGAAGACCACACTACATAAATGCCTGAGAGGAATCATTTAGTACCCTGCAGTGTTAAAAGAGAGTTCGCTAGTCTGGCTTCAAATATAGAATCAAACATTAACAAAAGACACTCTAAAAAAAAAAAAAAAAAAGACACTCTACCCAGTGAAGACAAAGTACCTTTTAAACAAATTAAGTTAAATTGCTTCAAGTGCATGAAAGCCTGGAGTCGGCTTTGCTTCCATGTGCTCGGTCCCACGGAGGGAGGGCCTGTGTTCACACCTCATGAGACACTGCCCAGCTCAATTTCTGTCTTCTAGAAGCCAAGACTACTGACAATAAAAACACTGTACCACAGAGCACAGTGAGAGAGTACAGTTACACCCTTTTTCTAAAACACATTCACACAATGGAAATATAACATTAAGGCAGAAAACTGTTTCTGGAAACAGCAGGGGCTGAGGCTTTGGTTGGAAGGTCTGTTGAGCTATCTCATTCTGGTTCCTGAATGTGTTCCAAAACTTAAATAATACAACACAGCAAAAAAAGAAAGGGTGATTTTTTTGAGGGAGGGGTTACCAGAAATTGAACTCAGGACCTTGCATTAGTAAGGCAGGTGCTGGGCTGCTGAACTATATCTCTAGCCTTTGTTTTTTCTTTTTCTTTTTCTGCAGTGTTGTGGATAGAATCTCATACATGCCAGTTAAATGCTCTACCTGAGCTCCAGCCCAAGCCAAATGTTACTGAAGATATTTCACTAAGCATATTTTACCCAATGAGTGGTGATGCCATCAAAGCAATCTTGTCCTATTTACTCCTGTTAATAAAAGCATTTATCCAGCACAGGCTCTTTGCCAGGCCCGGTGCTGTCCTATCTACACCATCACATTTGCTGCCTACAATACAGCTTTCAGAACAAAGCTGCCTGGACATTCTGAGCCATTCAAACTTAGCATTTCCAAAATCAAATTTCAAACTTTCTTACCCAGAGACATGCCTCTCATTAAGTCACCTCAACTCTACCTGGTGACTCTGATGACCTCCCTTTGTTTTTTGGCTTCTCCTTTTCTCTTTCCACACACAATTATTTGAAAGTTTCTTTTAAACGTGTGGAAAATGAGGGTCAGAGAAATTGAATAATCTGCTCAGGTCCAACCTGTGTCTAGGACCTCAGAGTTCTTGGCACCATGACACACTGTGACATATGGTGCAATCCTGCGTATTAGGCAGGTGTCTGTGAGTCACAATAACTCTAGGAAGCAGCAGACTTCCTGCTTAAAGAAAGTGATTCTGGAGTCAGACACACGGGGGCTCAAATCCTAGCTCAGGAGCTGCTATGAGCCTCAAGCAAATAAGCCAGGACGCCTGAGACATAGCCTCCTCACCTGGACAACAGGTAGGATACCACCTGTTTCTTGGGAAAGCTGTAATGTTTGGGATGATAAATCAGTGAACTTACAAGCACTGATGTTCCAACTGCCAGGTATTTCAACCCCTGGAACTGAGTAGGTCGGCTTCTGCCTACATTCAACTCAACACACTGCTTAAAGGACCTCAACATGGTAAATGCTGTTCACAAGAAGGTAATGACCTGGCTGAGTAGATCCATATTCATTAGCAAATCTTCTGGAATCACAGCAAATTGCAGCCCAGAATAATTCACGCTTTACTCCCAAAGCATTGTGTCTACAGTTCCTCAATGCCCCTCTAGAGTGACCTCAGCTCCCTGGTGTGGGCTCTAGGGCTGACCTGTGGTCCTGTGGTGGTGGGAGGAGGAGTAAGCGAAGGAGTTAGGCTGCTAAATGCTAACCTTCAGCTCTTGCAGCCCTGCAGAACAACCAAAGCCACTTGGCGGCTGTGCTGAAGCAAAGCTGCTGGATTTGTGTTGAAAAGAAACAAAAAAGTGTCACAACAAATGAGATTTAATGAGCACTCTCAGCTGTCACTGACTCATGAGTTCTTGCCACGATGGTTTATCTCTTGGCAAGGACCCAGATGGGACTATTTCTCAGCTAACAGGTGGCTTGTTTATTATTCCACAGGGTATGCAGGAATTTCAGTGATTCTCAGTAAGAATGGAAAAATAAAAACTTTCAAAGCAATAATCAATGCTTAGTGCATTAACGGCTAACTGTCCAATCTGTATTTCATTTATGCTCTGTGCATAAAAAAGTGGCATGAGTGATAAATGGAAAATGGAGAATTCTCTAACAGTCTCATTTCTGTGAACTAACCTTTATGTCACTCATACTCATGTGGCTGTGTTTTCAGTCTTTAAAGAAGAAAACAGCAAATAAGCAAGTACTGTCTTCACATTCAACATGCAGCAGGGCTTTGATGTGACAATTTGCTTATAAGATGTTCTACATGACAAATGTGGCACTACCAATTCAGAAGTCCCTCAGTAACATGCAAATACACGATGTGACACGACAAGGGTGTTCTTAGGACCATGAGCTGGCAGGAAGATAACCACTTTCACTGGGGGACCCGTGGGCATGCACAGCAGCCTGTACAGTGCATGCCACGAAATCCATGACTAAATTCAGAACATATGCTGCGAGGATAATGGAAATTTTTTAAAAAGTTGGTAGAAGACAGACAGATGATAGGTGAAATTAACCTTTAGGGGCTTAAGGGAGGACAGAAGAGCCCTCAGCAGGAACAGACGAGGCAAAGCCTGGAGACACTGAACTTGGCCAAGCTTGTGATTCTGCATACAATCTACAAATGCCTAAAAGGTTTACTCTGCTTGGTTCCCAAGGGTATGAGAACTTCTTTCTTTGGTTTTGAGCTTTCTACTTTTTATCTACGAAATTTAACATTTGATCTAAGGATGAAATTTTTGTAATCATAATCTTGGCTTATAGCCATATGATATGGCTTCAGCTGAATATGGATAAAAATTCTGTTTTTAATTATCATTTTAACTGTACAAATGTATGAGGGTATGTATGATAACTTGATACATGTAACAGCCCAAGTGGCACACTTCACATTTCATGGATGAAAATTCTACAAAAGGTAGAAAAGGGAGATTTCTCCAAAGCAACAACTAGCTATCTGTCATAAAGAACTCACAAACTAAGAATTGCTCCTGAAGAACATTGTCTTCTTTCTGAGAAAGATTAAAGTGTTCAAACCTATTATTTTGAGAGTGCTTTGAATCCTTAAAGTCCTGAAGTAAGAAGCTGGGGTAAGCATCTAGCCCTGTGACTCATTCTTGGGCTCAGTGGCTCTGCACTGCTGTTAGTGTTTATATTTGGTTTGGGGCTCAGCAAGGAGGCCAAGAAAAATTCTAAAGATGGGAAAAGAAAAAAAAAGCAAGCAGGAGTAGAAAGAGATGAAAATAGATGTAAACAACTTCAACATAAAAGATGCCAGAGAGTGAATACAGACAGATGATAGGTGAGATTAGCCTTTACTCCTTAAGGAGCAAAGAGACCAGAAGTAGAAAGAAGGTACCACAGGAGGCCACTCCAGTTTCTACCTGCCATGTTGGCCTGGCTGGTCCCCAGGGCTTGGAGTATCAGCTGCAGCTCCTTGATAACTGCAGCTGCCTCTTCTCCACAGGACAGATCAGGCTCCAGGACCACTTCCAAGAGGCCAACTCCTACCAGAAAGAGGCACAGTCAGCCTAACTGGGGCTTACAGTGTCACCAGCACGTAAAATCCTGCATTACTGAAGGACTCTCAAAGTGGTTCTAACCTTGACATCATTTCTCTTATTTCCGGAAATTTTTCATTCTTAACTTTGGTTTGCTTTTCTAATGTTTGCTTAAAAACATGCAGCTGTTGGGTTTGTGATTCATGGCTCAGTCTGACCTGATGGGTGAATCACTGGCCAGTCCAGTAGTGATCACAGTTCAAGCCACCCACTTACCAGCTATCTCAATACTAACAGATGCTGGGGAGATGGCTCAGTGGAATAAGCACTTCCCTGGCAAGTACAAGGGTCTGAGTTCAATCCCTAGTTCTGCACCCAAAAAAAAAAAAAAAAAAAAAAAAAAAAAATACTAACAGAGATTTTGATCACCTCCTGTTAGACTCCAGTGTCTGTTTATAGTTGGTTTGGGAAAACTCTAGAAAAGAGAGATGCCTACAATCCAAGGACTAAGGAGCTAGAAGGAGAAGCTATGAAAATAATCAACACCTACCCGCCCTGTTCAAATCAATAAATGTCTGGGATCTCAGGTCGTCGTGGAGGCTTTTGCCACTGTCTTGCTCCAACTGGATCTGCTTAATCCTCACTGTCTTGGTGGCCATGCGACTCTGCTTATTTCCCATGAAGACTCCATAGGTCAAGCTCCCATTAGCAGCTATTGGGAGCCTCTGCTGGGTGATCTGGTACCCTGCCTACAAACAAGCAAATCAGAGTTACAGTCATAGGCCCATAAATGGAAGCTGGGTTCCAGTGGATGATTCCTTTCAGTGTCACACAATGAAAGCCTTACTTGGAACAAAACCAGGGAACAATACAAGGAGAAAGACTGGTTTCTGTACTGCTGCCATGATTTAAAGATATCGCTTCCCATTGCCCCCTAACCCTCCCCACATCCTTCACCCCCAGTAACAATGCAGTTATAACAAGAATCCCATCTTCCTTACAAAAGTGCCATTTTTGAGAGTAACAATAATCTCACTGTCAGGAGCTCCTAAGAGAAGAATTTACTATTTTCATTTAGCTCATTAGCCTGCACTCTGCATCTCATTACTGGGCTCCTGGCAGAGCCTCCTTATTAGGAAACGCTGGTTAAGCATTCTGCCCATCCCCTTCCAACACAGCAGCAGCAGCTACCCATGTGGAGAAGCCAGTTTGGTTCTGCTCTTTCCACCAAGTGGTTGTGTCGGCTGCCCTCGCTGCCCATGCCCAGCTTCCCTTGCTACTGCAGCCAGAAAGAGCTGTGACACACTCAGCACTTCTATGCTGGTGGCTCTGTACCTCCTTCTGAGTACAAAGAAGAACTGCTTTCACATGCATGCACACATCAGCAAGCATGAAGCAGACAGCAGGCCAAGGCAGAGACTCAGACAAGCACAGATGACAAAGGCTAAGTCACCAAGGCACCTGCTTAGGGTCTCAACACACTTCCCAGTATGCTACACTAGGGTGTGAGCCCATGACAAGTAGGAGAAGCAGGACAAGAACAGACAGGCCACAGCCTCACCCAGAGCCACACACTGGCCCACAAGTCTTCACCTCAGCATGTCACCGTAGGTGTGAGGGCTCCAGTCTGCATTCCTCACCACTCAGCAAAGCAGCAGTTTTTCAAGTTAACTCCATCAGAGATGCTAGTAAGCTGGTCTAAGCAGGGTGCTCACTGCCTCCTCAAAGATTTCTGATCCATTAGGTCTGGGGTGGGGCCTGAGAACTATACTTCTGACAAGACCCCAGTGATGCTGACAGCAGTGCTGTGGGGCCACATTCTATACCAAGAAAATGAGGCCATTTTCTACACTGAGAGAGGAAGTCTCTATTTGCAAAATGATGAAGTATGATCAAAATGTATGGTGAATGTTTTCATTTTTCATAAAAATGTATTACAATAAGATACCATGCTATAAATTCCCCTCAAAATATTCCCTGTTACTTCAAACACACCCATCCCATCATTCTTACCACTTTCTGAAGTACTGGATGTCCTCTTTTGCGAGTATCCTTATGGAATGTAGTCAAAATATGGTGAATGTGGCTAAATGTCATCCAACCAAAAAACAGGCTCATAAAAACATCATGATATGTCCTATTCCCCCTTATTCACTGTGCATGGTACTGTGTGACTTCCAGTTCTTTCTCAAAGTCAAATGACTGTGTAAGGTGAATGTTTTGAATGTGAAGGCAGTCACAACAGAGCAAATAATGATACTCATAAATGATGCCTTCCTGAACTGCTTCAGAAAGTGGCAAGAACCATAAGAGAAGGGTGTTTGAAAGAAAGGCTAATATTCTGAAGAAGGATTAACGGTACTTTATCATTTGTTGAAATGTGCTTTTAAATTTAAACATGGACTGTATTTTTCAGTCATACCTCACAAACTTTGGTTGCCAGATAAAATATAGGGTACCTGATACCCTGTTAAATTTAAATTTCAGATTAGTAAACACACTTTCTTAGTATAAGGGTATCCATGTAATATTTGGTAACACCAATTGGAGATTACCTGAGTTACATGTATCAGAAAGAACAGAAGGCTGTAAATAATCAATATATTTTATTTTTGTCACATCGGTAATGTTTTCACTTTAACCAAACTGGTTACTACTCTTAAATGATAAAAGAAATGGGAACTGAGGATGCAGAGCAGTGGTAGAATACCTGACCACCATGCACAAGGCACTGGGTTGATCTGCAGCATTGGAAAAATACCAAAAGTGATGAAGAAAAGCAGTTTAATTCTTTCCTACCTACACAGCCAAACTTGCTGACAGGTGAGTCACTGGAGGGGGGAAGAAGCTACAGTTAGAGAATTAGGGCCCTACTTGTTTTTATTTGTCCCTGTTCTTACCCACAAAAAAATCAGCTCCCTTCAATCTTTAGTTCAAGGAACATGAAGTGAGGCAACAGTATCAATAGTGTTTTTCTAAATCTAAAGGAGAGTCTTGCTCCCTGTAAGAGGCTAAGATCAAACAACACATTATTTTGGACAACCCATTCAACATTTCAGTTTTATTCCAGCTCAATATTATGAAAAACTGTCTCTCATTCACAGTGGCACCTCTTAAAGAAAGTTTCTAATTTTAAGAAAAAAAGCAGGCAAATATTGAGCCTCCTGCTCAACCAATTACTGCTGCTCGTGCCTGCTTCAGGTTCATGTTTCTGCTTACTACTGTCTACTTACTTGCTCCATGGGAGATGACAGAAATGTCTCTAAAGCAGATAGCTCTTGTATAGAGACCTTCGGCTTTAACGAGAGATGCTCTCACAATGTCTATAGAGCGACAGTGGGCAGTAACTATCCATCAGCCACAGAAAGGCCCAGCCTTTGTACTAACAGACAATTAGCACCAGACTCCCCGGCTGCACGGAGCCTAACAACACTGGTTTCCTTGGGTCCCCGTTCAATTAGGAGAGAGCCACCAGAAGCATGAGACTAAGCAAGGAGACAGCAATCAGGACAATTGCATCCAATCTGGCAAACATCAGGGGGCACCTGCCTTCATCAGGGCTGGGCAGGGCTTCCTGCTGAGATGGGCAAAGAGGGATAGAAAACAGCAGAAGCAGGGCCCTCTCCCTCCCTTCCTCCAGCCACCCCCAGGCAGGGCTGTCCCAGCTCTGAAGACTTCAAGGAGCAATCACAGAGCATACTTACGGGGAGGTCTGCATAGAAGTAGTGCTTCCTGTCAAACAAGGACTTCTTATTTATGTGGCAGTTTAGTGCCAGGCCTGTCATCACGGCCGCTTCCACACACCTTCTGTTAAGCACCTACAGAAATGCCACACACAAACTCCTTTTAGGACCAAGGGCTGAACAACCACTTCTCACATACCCAACAGCTTCCCCATCTTCCAGCAAGCCCTTTGGCAGACACTAGCCTTTTCTATGCACAGGCAGCCCCAGTACACTGCTGCTTGTCTGCAAATCAGGAAAGTGTACAAAGGAATGTACATAGAGCAGTAACTACAAGGCACAGATCTATGCTCACTCTCCTACATGCAGAACCAGGAGCAGAGGCAGCACGTGTGGCAGGGTCTCCCACTGGCAGCTCCAACAAGCCACTAGGGATGCATAAAGGTCAGGCACAGGTGGTACCTACAAGATGGACAGTGGCAGTATCACTAACAGAACACATCTGAATTTCTCAGAACAGCAGGGTCATGGCCATTTCTGCAAGAACTGAGGATGTGGCCCTGTCACCTCCACTCTCAGCCAGGGGCTGTGCCTGGCTGTCAGGGCCACATTCCTGGCCTACTGGTGTTCCTGGTGCCCCAGGGTCCCCTTTGGTCTACACTGGACCAAGAGATGGTTAGGAAATGTTCCAGCCCCAGGGCACATGAGCAGTTCTTGGTACCTTGGTGAGTCTGGAACTAGCTAATCATGGGCAGCTAGTGTGTGGTGGTAGAGTGGAGGAAGGAGAGGACATGGAGGAAGAGAGGTGGAGGAAGAAGAGGATGATGAAGAAGAGGACGAGAAAGAGGAAGAGGAGGAGGAGGGTTAGTTCCCTTATGACTCCATGAGGGAGTTCACAAGTAGATAGTGTGGGGCAGAGCACATCTAAAACACCCATCCTCAGGGCTGGGGAGATGGCTCAGTGGAATAAGCATTTCCTAGCAAGCGCAAGGGCCTGAATTCAATTCCCGGTTCCTCCAAAAATAAACAAACAAACACTCATCTCTTGCAGGGACTCAGTACATACTTCTCCCCATTCTACTTTGAGGAGATTTGTAAGGATGTTGTACTGATGGGTAAAATCTGTCTCATTAGCATATTTATCACGTTCTTCAGCATACTTAACACTCACATCTAATATCACACATATGACCTATGTAGAAGTGTCATCTATTCCTTACACAGATAAAGCTTTCCAGGGAAGCACATTTCACATTCAGCTTTCTACCAACACGATGAAGTAGTTAGTATTATTTCAACATTTCAGAAAAAGAAATACTAAGACCCAGAGAGATCCAGAGACTTGCCAGGGGTGGCAAGTGATAAAGCTACTTCTGACAGCCCTACCAGGAGACAGGCAGTCCTTCAGGGCTGGGATGATGCGAGCTGACTGATGAGACACAGAGTAAACTGTACACCAAAGTGTATGGAGAGTCTCAGTGCAGCACATGACCCCCCAAGAGATGTGCACACAAATCTACCCCTGGTGACATTACCACCCTTCTTCCCTCTCAGAACCCAGGTTTCAAAAAGAGCCATCGTATAGCTTCTACTCTTTACTCTGAGCTTAATCTGGTCACCTCCACAGCAAAAATGGTTTTCAAAAGAGCTGTGCTCTCGTTATTGGCTTTGTTTTCACTGGCTAATGGTTACCGTGTCACCAAACAGTTACTGCAGTACCGAGGGAGCTGGTGAGGAATCCGTCAATGTCTAAGCCTGGTGACTAGGGTCACAGCATCCAGAGCAGGAGTGGTGCTCTGACCCTGAGCTGTGCCCTCCTGGGGGCTGGGCTGTGGCAAGGGCTCGGTCTACTCCGTTTCTGCCTTCTCACTCCGACTGCTTTTCGAACCACTGCTTTCACTCTCATTTTGGCTCAACAGAACTCAGGTTTCTGTTTTGAGGCATATATAATACACTGCCTGTGCCTGGCATCTGGGGAGCATCTGGAGATGTGGACAATCACAGAGTCTTGCTGGATCTAGATACACAGGCACTCGATAAACCATCAGTGTCCAAAGAATAAGAATGCAGTAAAACACTCAAACATTAGCGCAATGCTGAATATACTTTAATCTTTTTCTGATGATTTAGAAGGCTTAAAGTACCTCAGGGTCAAAATTATAAGCATCAATCACCACCCCAGTACAGTTGCACAGAGGGGCTAGTAAACAGAGAGTGCCAGTTAAAAGAATGCCAAGCAAAGAGAATTTATTATGATCTGCGTCAAGCTGTTTCTGACGGACAGAGGTCCAGGTCAGCATGATCTGAGGAGAGGATGCAGAGCTGGCGATTCAACGCAGCCATCTTTATTCCACAGCATGGCTTGAATGTCTATAATGTTAAATATGAGAGATCTAGGGAGAAAGAGGCCCCTGCTCCTGCCCTCAGGGACTCTACTGTGGTGACACAAATCCACTACCGTCTACGACATACTTTTCAATCTTCCACATTAGAGTGATCCTGCTAAAAATGGATCTTGTGGCGTTCCGTGGCCTAAAGTATTTCCATGGCCTCCAAAGCCCCAGGATAGAGGCCAAGCTTGCCCACACTCTATGCCTCTTCTACATTGTCAATCTCATCCCTATTATGTCCCTCTGCACACCATGGTCCAAGTTTCCTAAACAGACCTGAACTTTCCCTTCTGGATCTGAGATGTTACCACCTCTCTGGGGCCTCCGTTCCTCTCCTTCCTGTGAAGCCTTTGTGACCTTCCACACAACTCTGTGCTTTCATCACTGTGGACTGAAGTGCTCACATGTATTTCCATACAATTACAAGCCTCAAAAGGATGGGGCTGGCTGTTTATCCTCAAATCCCTGCAGCCTATGCAGAATGTCAAAAAGTGTGCTGCTAAAAAAAAAAAAAAGTGTGCTGCTCAATTCATGTGTGCTGAACTCAAATGCAGAGGAAAGCAATGCATATTCATGGAAGGTTTCAGAGGCAGAAGTGATCCTTTAAAAGGTGACTTGCTACTTGTTTCTGGAAGCTCTCTAAGGAACAACTGTGTGTTATGTATGTGAAGTACAATGTGACAAAGGGGTACCCTGAAAACTCAAAACACTAACTCTCCCTGAAGAGAGCCTATATGTACCAGTTTTCTTTGTAATTAAGCTAAGTGCCTGTACAAGACCACAAGTTTCTCTGTAACAGTTCTCACGTGCAGAGGACCAAGACCCTGGGTTCTCACACAAATCTTTTCACTTGGCCCTTTAAGAGTCTCCCTTTGGCCTGAGGTATTATCCACAGCAGTGTCTCTTGCACTTCAGCATGTGTCAGGTAGATGCTCTACACACTGCCTGCAGCTAGCATTTCGTCTTCCTGACAACTGGGGTAGAAACTACTAGGATCTTTGTCTTATGGTTAATGGAGGGAAGCAAAAGATTAAGATTGGCCAATGTGACACACTTTATTAAGGAAGTCAGACCCCTCACTCTATTTTGAATCACACAAAATTAAGTGTGTCACTTCTAGCTCTTAAGACTAATAATACCACAAAGCCAAGATTCCAGTGTAGCACCTCACATCCTACTTGAAATAAGGCAGCTGCTGTCTGTAAGGTGTTACTTCTTCCCACATTCCATCCCCATGGGTCTGTTTCCAGACACTGGGCTTCAAGGGGGCAGGTACTGTGTGCCTTCTAACTTTGTTAAAAGGTCTCTGGCTTGTGGAGGGTAGGGGTCAATTAGCAGAGGATTCTCTGACAGCATTCCTCACCCAGTACTCACAAAATGGTTTATCTTCTAGGAGGTTAATTATTTTATTTCATCAGAAGATGGAAAGCTGTGCCAGACAGCAGTGGGAGTTGAGAAAAATAGATGGAGAGTCAACAATTTTCAAGACTAGCAGAGAGAAACTGGGCAGATGGTGGCCTTGAACAGGGTACCAGGGTGGTGACGGTGAGTGGGAGTAGTGAATGGTTTTCAAAAAGAATCATGCATTTGGCTTGCTTGTAAAACATGAGCAGAGCTGCAGCCATAATTTGTTTGGAACTTAAAATACATCCAGTGGATAAGACAGTGTAAACAATCCATAAACATGCATGAGACCTCCAAGAAGACAGGGTGACCCCGATTTAGGAAAAATCTTCCAGCTTTGAGATTCACTTAGCTCAAACAAACATGTGCTGACCTCTGAGTACAGCAGACCATCATTTAATGAGCCCCTACCCATCCAAGTAATTCTTCAAGTTCCACACATTCTGCTCCTTGATGCACCTCAATTTTACCCTTCTTCCCATACCCTCTGGGATCAGTCAGGCCGTCAATCAAATACTACCCGTTCAACCAAAGGCCTCCTCTGCCCCAGCATCTCCTCTGAGACACTCGTCTGACTGTTGTACGGGATCAACCTGCTCATGTATTTCCTCTGCCCAAATGCCTACTTCCCTGTTCTCAGTCACTGATCGGATGCAGCCAAATCTCAGGGGAAGCTTCCTGCCCTTGGTGATCCAGCTGCTACTTTGGTAATTTCCTTTTCTCCACCAGCCCTAACTCTGCACTGTCATGTAGCCAGGCATTAAATGAGCTTTTGCACCAATGGTGGGGCTGATGGTAATGTCCTTCTGCATTTGTTCATGCAGGATCTGGGCAGATGGCAAGATGTTTAGATATCACCCTCTTTGGGAGTGCTTTCACACCACCACCCTGAGTAGGTGTTCCTTCCTCTTGGCTCCCAGGGCACTCTCTCCACACCAGCCTTAGCTCCCTGAGGGCAACTGGGTCATGTTGCTTTATTCTTCTTTGCTGTCCCATCTAAATAGAACAGTAAGCTGATTACACATTACCTGAGATAACAGAGTAACTTAACATTTCTTTTATCAATGCCCAAAAGACTATAAGCTATGAAAGTAAAACTTTTATAAAATGTAGTGATCAGGAAAAGGAAATCACTTTGAGTATATTCTCAGGAGGTTCTCACAGCATGAACCTACTGTCATCCTCAGACTGGAGGATCAAGGGCAAAGCAGTGCATGGGGAATGCTAGGACTGGGGCCACCAGAGCACGCTGGACACACAGCAGACCTGTCTCCCAAAAGCTGGGCCACAGTGGACCTGCCACCACAGAGATATGAGCAGAGGCAGACATGGGAGAAATGCCCCATAGTATCCCCATATATCTGTACTCTTTTGCCAGAGCCTCCTGTTGGCTCAACCCAGGCAGAAGCCAGCCGAGCTGGGCATAAGGACTTGCACCAGGAGACCCAGATCTGAGAAAACTGGGCTGCAATTACATAGCATATATGGACTCGTTCTTTGAAAAATGAACTAATCATGAAATGTACTCTCATGTCTGTCTAATCAATATAAAACTGTAAATTCTGTGGACTCCTTCTTCATACACTGGTAATTGAGAACTCCGAAATGCTACTAATGTTTAAGGAACATTTGTGATTAATCTGAACTGAGCTCTAAATCTACATTAAACACTAGGAAAAGATTTGCTAAGAAAATTAACAGAATATAAATGCCTACTTAGGCAAGCACAGGACTGGGCTTCGATCCCTGGAACCACATGCTCTACTGGCCCACCCCTGGGCATGCTGAGCTGGCCACCAAGACCCAGTCATGGTGTCACACACCTGTAATCCCTGTGCGGAGGAGGCTGAAAACAGGAGGATCGCTAACAGTCTGAGCTGTGTAGTGAGACCCTGTAACAACCAAATACATTTTTTTAAAAAAGAAGAAAATTAATAGACAGAGATTATATAAGCTACATAAATTTAAAAAAATTCTTTAGGATTTGAGCATTTTGTATGGAATATTCTCTCTCTCTCTCTCTCTGTCTCTCTCTCTCTCGTCAGGGTCTAAATATGCAGCTCAGGCTGACCTTGAACTGAGTGATCTTCCTGCCTCAGCCTTCTGAATGTTGGGAATATAGATGTATGCCACCATGCTGGGTCTGAAATTCTACTAATTACAAATAAATCTATTTATTGAAGCCAGCCTCTGGGACCTATCCTGGGAAACACCTTGAGATGTGGTTCCAAAGAGTAAAACTATATGTCTTTTAAGTGTGCAGTTCATACCACTTCTCTATGCCCCACCCCACTTTGTTCTGGACTGGCGAGTCCACAATACTCTCTATGGCACCCCAAACCTAGTGACTACCAGAGCATCCTCACAAAGTTCAGGTGCGTGGCAGGGCTGATATTCTGCATGAAAATCCAGTTGACAATTCCTCTAGGTTATTAAAACAAAGGCTATAAGGTGATGTTTTCCAAAAGCCCCACATCGCAATTATTGTCAAACTTGTGCTATACAGTTATGCCAAATCTGAAAATTAGGACATACCACATAAATGTCTTAATTTATGGAAAGTAATTAAAATTTATTAAGTAAAAATAAAACTAAGTGGGCTTTTACCTTTTAGCTAATCATAAATTAGTTTCAAAGTATAAACTCCCCGATTCATATGCAAAGCAAGTTGCCACATGATAAATTTTCATTACCACAGAGAAAGGTCCCCATTCTCTCACCACAACCCCTTCCCACTGAGTCCTTTTATTTTCACCCAAAACAGATGGAAAACTTCTTATACTGTAAAAATGAAACCTGCAGAAACCAGGCAGTTAAGATTTCTTTTTTTTTTTTTTGAGGAACTGGGGATTGAACTCATGCCCTTGCGCTTGCCAGGGAAGCTTTTATTCCACTGAGCCATCTCCCTGGCCCCATGATAATTTTTTTAGAAGTGGAATTTCATCAGCAAAATTACTATCCTCACTGAATAAATTTAATGAGGGGCCAGAATGGGATTAGTAAGTACTAGTTTCAGATACATATTAAACATACATGTAAATAAATTAACATGAATATGTATATTCCTTTATGTCTCCACTCTGGCACTTCCTTTGAAAAGGAGCGGGTGAGTGCTCCATGTCTGCTATGGTTTAAGTCTATGCACTCATCTCCTAGGCACATTTCCTGGTCAAAGAAGAGAGGTACAAGGCATGGTCAGCAATTCTCCGTCCTTCAACTCCGCATGCTCACCTCCATTCCCAGCCCATCTGTGCCAATGCCACCCCAGGGTCAGGATCAAGGGAAAGAATATTTCCTACCTAGGGGTGCATCCTCCTACCTCGGCCCACTTGGTAAGCTCAGGTGGCTACTGTGAGCGCCTACACATTTGGCTGGAGAAGGGCAGACTCTTCAAGACCATGTATCAAATATATAAATAAATAAAAGATTAAATAAGAAGAATAAAACCTTGGTATGAGGCCAAGATGTTTAATGAATAAACATTTCCTTCTACTTTAACATCAAATATTTATATTTTTCTTGTTCATATACTGTACACCTCCAAGTCTGGCTCTGCACTGGAGCCAGTGTCTAAAACTTTCCATGCACTACTGGACCATGCCAGTCTTTTGTCATGTGTCAGTCCTGGGCCCAGTCTGACCTGAGTAGGGAGTTCTCACAGGACACTACGTGGCTTCTATGGGTTTTACTTTGAGGTTGGAAGTCAGTGGCCCAACTACTATTGCACTAATTCCTTAACAGGAAGGTTAGAGAACACCTGGCAACCAGTAAAACATAAAACAGGGTGTGCAGATTGACTGGTCTGTTCTCTCCCACTACAGTCCCAGTAGTTATTAATCTGGCATTACTCAGTGGTGATTAAGCTGATCTTGGGGGAAACTTTCACAATTGACAAATGGGGGCAAAACTGAGGCAGCAAGACTAAAATGAGCTCTCATGTCTGTCATTCAGTAGCTGCAGACCCTTGTGCAAATGACCTATACTCTTTTAGGCTTTGATTTCTTTAACTGCTAAGGAAGACCAGTTATTTTACAGACTATCCTGCCTGTAGATTAAATAAAGTAGCTCCACCTTGATAGACAGTAACACTAGTTTCAGAATGAAACTGTTACTAAATACAAGTGCTCACCTCAGTTAAACTGCCAACATATAAACTTTTTTAGGAGGCAAGGGAATCTAATGAGAAAAGATTTAAACAGCTCCACAGATGCTTTAGTTTGGATTTACAATCCAAGGTACAGCACAACAGATGCTAAAATTATGTAGTGTGTCAACATAATATTTTCTCCTTAAATGATAACCAACACTTTTTGTGATAATTACCGTGCTATCTCCAGTGGAACAGAGACCATATTTCTTAATGTGTCAGGAAGCTCAGATTGCTTCATTTTCTCTATTTAATAGTGAAGCAAAATTTTCCTGGATAATGCTCATCTATGTCTGTCTGGAAAGAACACTCGTTCTCAGGTAAAAGAAACAAGCTTCTATCAAGCTAAACAATTATAAACCAGCTAACTGACGCAACTGCTACCCTCACCTCACTGCAGCCCACCATATCTGTGATTTCCTATCTTCTAAGGAAGTAGCTACTGCTGAAATGTTGTGAGTTGACAAAGAAGACATACATAAAGACAACAAAGGAATGAAGTTTAAATAAACCACTATCCTCAACAACAAAATTATTCATTAAAAATGAAACCTCAGAGGCTGGGGAGACAGCTTGACAGTCTTAAGTTCTTGTCTGGCAAGCAAAAAAGACCTAAGTTCATTCCCCAGTACCACATGCCATGCTGGCCCTGGAATCCTGGGTGTGCCATGTCAACCCCAAAACCAGGTGTGGTCATGCATGCCTTAATCCTAGCACTGGGGTGTCTGAGCCAGAAGGATCACTATAAGTCCAAACTGCATAGCAAGACCATGTACCAAATATATAAATAAAAGAATAAATAAAGAGAATAAAACCTTGGGATGAGGCCAAGATGTTTAATGAATAAATATTTCCTTCTATTTCAACATCAAATATTTATATTTTTCTTGTTCAAAACATTTAAAAGTAACTAAATATTTTAAAAGGCTCCTTCCTTTTAAACTGCTCCATTCTGAAACTAAGTTGGTCTTCTTTTCTTCACTGTTGTAAAATTCATTGGTGAGACTATATACCTCAAAGACTATGGGAATGACAAACTATTTTCCAAGAAACATTAATTTCATGACTGAGATGCCCTAATGATCCCTTTTCTTCTGTATGAAAAGATTAGTATTAAATTAAAGGATCTGCATATTGCTAGGTAAGGAAACAAGTGACCTAAACCAACCAAGCTCTAAAGAGGAAATATGTGCAGTACTTACTATGGGCTTCGATATGGTAGAACCAGCTAAATAAGGCCTATGGATATCAAAGCAAGTTCCTAGCACACAGGTCATTCTATCCAAGTGCCCCTGCTAAGTTCATCAACTTGAGAGAGTTTATTAAGATAGACATCTTTTCTAAGGAAGAAAACATTATCTTTAATTTTATGTATGAAATAGGAATATACCATTTTGTTAGGGGCTTCCTGCCATAAAATCATGGCACTTAAAAGGGAAAGCAAAGGGAAAAAAAAAAAAAAAAAAAAAAACGCCAAATTTCCATAGGGCAAAATTTCTAGTCTGCATCAACAATAGATAACAAGATAAAACATCTGGCCTTGATATTTAAAAACTATCAGTATCATTAAGAAAAGGGAAAACAGAAAAAGAAAAGGAAAAAAAGGCAGGGGTAAGGATGGGTAATGCTTGTATCTAGATGTTCTTCAAAGTTGCATGGTCATAGGTCATAGGTGAGGTTTTTCACAGGTGGCTGGATCTCAAGTGTATGATGCTGGAACTGATTCATGGTGCAGTGCCAGGATCGAAGGCAGCAGGATTCAGATGTGAATGCTACCTGCCCTACATAGCCTGGCAGCACAAAAGGGATAGAAAGAGATGTGGTTGCCCAGTTTTGCTTTGCTACTTTCTGCCTGCCATGAACTGTTTCTCCTCTTCAATGCCTGCCTACATCCACCTTGCCTTGGAGCCAGCCGATTATAGACTGAAATCTCTACAAACTGTGAGCTGAATAAAGCTTTCCTCCTTTAACTTAGAATGTCTGATATTTTGTCTCAGCAAGGAGAGAAAAGTACCGAAGACAAGGAAGGAAGGAAGGAGAGGAAAAGAGAAAAAGAAACAAAACATGAGATTATAGGGATATGACAACTAAAATACAAAGTGTAATCTTTGATTGGATACTGAATTGGAGAAACAAATGTGGAAACTTAGGAATAGTATATCAACATCAGCCTTCCTAAGTGTGCCCATTATACAGGGATCCATGTAAGAGTGCTTTTGCTCCTACGTTGGCTTCCAGTACTATGGACAACCACTAGGAAAATAACAAGATAGAAAGTATTAATTATTGAATCTTTGATGCAATTCAGGTATAAAAAATAAGATACATAAACAGCTACACTCTCTTAATTTACTGATAAGAGACATATGGTATACTAATGTCTGTAAGTATAATATAATGTATGCACCTTCTATGACACCAAAACATTGTTGAAAACAGTTTCCAATGTATTAATTTATCAAATCCATCTTGTCAAGGTATCTTAAAACTGTCTCATTGATATTTGTACTTCAATAAAACAAAAATTAAAAAAAAAAACAAAAACAAAAGAAGGACACTCAAAGGGGCCAGGGAGATGGCTCAGGAGAATAAGTGTTTCCCTAGCAAGCGCAAAGGCCTGAGTTCAATCCCTGGTTCCGCAAAACAACAAAAAAGGACACTGAAAAATCTAGATGCTGGATCAATAGTCACTGTACTGTTTGTTCTAGTTTTAATAAGCTTACATTATTTCTAAATAAAAAATGCCAAGGAAGAGAGAAGTAGTTCATCCTCCCACCTGTAAAGATGGTGAAACCTGAGATCTTTCCACACAAAACTCAAGGAATATATTAACTACAAAGAGGGGAAACAGCCCAGAAGGGCAGGTGCTGTTTAAACTGACACTGACTCATAATCCACTCAGATACTGGGAGCTTCCATTCACTGCTGCTAAAAATCACTGTAGAAAACATTTTATATAGTAATTAAATCAATCAATCAATCAGTGTACCCACCCACCTACCTATCTTTGCCCTTGTTAGAAGTACAATGAACTCATGGGACACATTAAGTCCCCTGTGTAGGTGATGAAGTATGGTGTAAGCCTCTTAGTAATGTGTAAAAGAGATCTGTGAATAGGGAATTCTGTAATAAAATATCCATATTAAAGCCCACAGTCAATCTTTGTATAACCATGTCTTTTCTAGGTGACAAAACCTTTAACTTTCCCCCAAATTATATGACTCATTTTTCTAGTAATGCTTCCATTCCTTTGCCTCACTATGTAGATTTCTCAATTTGTGCTTCTCTAAAAGAATCTATGATTTAGCTTCTCTTCTGGAGGGTTAACAACCTAAGTTTGCAGACCAAAAATCAGAGAAAAAGGAGGGCCACATGGACAGCCAACATTTTGGCCCTAACCTTTCAAGGTCAATTAAAACTCAGGACATACAAGAAGCTATACTGTAGAATCATGCAACTCAGTTGTATCCCAAATTTTCTGATCAAGGAGATTATGGGGCCAAAGAGGAAAGTGATCGAGGATGTAGTGTGTGTCTAAGGAGAGTCACTTGGAGAGAAAACATTCTGTCAGGAATGTTTTCTTTCACAGAAAGCACACTGGTCTAGCAATGACCATAACTCATCCACAAGGTTGATACAGACAAAGGATCCACAAACTGTGGTACAGGGTCTCAGGATAAATCCTGAGGGGATTTGACTGACCTTTATTAGATACAAAAGCTCTAATTCTTGTTACTTAGAACTCGCTTTATCTTGGTCTTAATCATCCAACAGAAAAGTATTAAACCGAAGTAAAAGAAGTAAAACCATATTGTTATGCTGAGCTGTAAAAGACTCAAGTCAACAACTTCTGACACTCCCAGACATACGGAAAACCCAACACTATTATGGACTACTGGACTATTTGGGAATATTTTGCTGAATTCACACACCTATAATATTTGATCGACAAAATTAAACAAAAAAGGGTATACAAATGAATGACCGTTTTGTATCTGTACATTCAAAATAGTTAAGATAGAAATATAGCTACATTCTCTTAATTCAATGAATAGAGGGATCTCTTCTAATAGTGTTTGTAAATAGAGTATCATGTCTGCATCTTGTACAACAATTAACCACTAAGAAAACAATATGCAATGTATTAATTATTGAAGCTGTCCTACTAATTTGATTTGAAACTGTCTCATTGCTATTTCTCAATAAAATTATGGAAAAAATTAAAATAAAAAATAAATTTACCAAAAAAGTAAAAAAGGCAAGAAAACTAATTAAGGTTTATTGAAAATAAGCATTATTACTTGATTTCTTTTGCCCAATCTTGTATAACTATGTGTTAATATTAACAGATCTGACAACAGGTAATATAACAACCACTGTTAATTTGCTACGTGTATTGTTTTATGTTGCCCAGTTTCTGTCTTTGAATCTGCTATTTGTTTGCTTTTGTTTTTACTCTTCAAAATAAAATAAAATAAATTATATAAAAAAAGAAAAAAAAAGAATCTATGATTGAAAACATCAGTGACTGTTCCACTGTTGTGAATGTAGGTACCACTTAGGTTATTTCAGACTGTTATCTGTTTACTACCTTGCCTCCCTGCTCATCCAACTGGCCACTATGAAATGGAGGCATCTGTATTTGCATTTTAATGACATGACATGAATGTTATAACAATACCAAATAAGATTTAAATGCCACTTCCAAGTTCATAAAGTGCTTTCATGATATACACTAAGTTCTCAGCAGATGTAAAACACAGAAGAAGATAAACAACAAGGTACGAGTAAATAAGCCAGCTAGCTGACTACGATAAGTAAACACACGTGATGAGTGACTATTTGCATCTTAAAGGTTTGCAAAGGGCTACAAAGGAAAAACTCCCTGGTTCTGTTTTGCTGGAGATGAATAATTAGCAAACATTGCAGAAAGAAATGCAGTCTGGTGCTTTCTGCTAAGAATGAAACCAGGTGAGTCTGACTTCTATTTTTAGCTGAGACCCTGACCTCCCTGTGTCCTTGGGTAAATCAGTCGGGCCCTCAGTTTCTTTGCCTATCAACTGAGGATGGAGCCCCTGATATTGTTCACTGAGGGGCCTGCCCCCTGGCAAGTATCACTGAAAATTCAAAACACGATTGATGACCACAAATTCCTGCCTATCTGTGTCTCCTGTGAAGAAGCCAGAGCTTGACATGCAGAGCACGACAAACACTCTTAATTGGCTATACTTCTTGCTTTTATACTTGTGAAAGGAGATTCATCTATCAAAATTTAGAAAAGAGTTATGGATGGTTCCTGGGGACATTAATGTATTTTGATTCATACTTAATGTACCTGCCCCAGCTGCAGTCTTTATTGCAACTA
This sequence comes from Ctenomys sociabilis, assembly GCA_004027165.1. Taxonomy (NCBI): domain Eukaryota; kingdom Metazoa; phylum Chordata; class Mammalia; order Rodentia; family Ctenomyidae; genus Ctenomys; species Ctenomys sociabilis. The sequence goes on from PVKA01000923.1 coordinate 155,646, forward strand.
TGTATCCAGAAATGGAAGGCTGGGAAGCACTTGGCTCACTTGCAAGAACCCTGTGCAATGAGGAACAGTACGCCCTTTCGAAGAGCCCAGCCTAGCTGGCCATCTCTGACAGAATCACCAAGCCTACACTTGTCTCTGGAATGCCAATGGCAAAGTGATTTCTGATCTTTGCCAAGATCTGAAAAAAGAACAAAGGTAAAAAATTCCCCAAGATGCTGCAGTAAAGGAGATGGCCAATTCTTCGTCTGTTTCTTAAATACCAAAAGTGAAGCACAGAAGATGTAAACACAGGCCACTAAGCAAGACCCATCTCACAGGCCTTCAATGGTCAGACCACAAGTACAGACTCATGGTGTGGACAAAGAATTCCATAGAATGCAGCCAACAAGGTGTCATACACATCCTTCCAGACATGATGTAGGCACTAAAACTGGTTGCATGCTTTCTCTTTGAGAATTCAGGTGACCTCCACTTCCACAGCTAAATGACCTTAGGTGGCAGAACTCTTCTGCACCATATTCTCTTATCTCCCCAAAGGGGCTGATGTTTCTGACAAGGAACTCAGGAAAGGGAACTGAACATGCATGGGTCAGCCACCTCAGCCAAGCATTTCTATTACAGGATTCTCACCAAAATCATCAGAACAAAGCCTGTAGGAGTTCTTTTCCATTAGCAATCCCAGAGTGGTATAGTCTGTTCTGTTCTGGTCATGTGATAAGTTTTGTACAGAACAAAGCTTTTCTTCACAAATGGAAGGCCTGTGATTCAGAGAAACTGAACTGGAGCTGAGGTCAACTTAGACAAAAAGTAGTATAGAAACCATTTGGCTACATATCCAATTGAATTTGCCAATTAAGCTTTATTATCAGTATTAAAATTGATGTGTTCATTCCCACCTGTCTGCCTTCTATTTGGATTTATTAGCTGGTTCTGATTCAAGATAGAAGGAAGTATTATTTTTACTGGATACTAAAACTGGAGCATATTTCCCTAGAAATTCTTTTCTTGTAGCCATCAACCCTGCCTAGAAACCCCCAAAGCATCACAATGAAGACGTAAAACAGAACAACCCAAGAGGGCAGCTTCCATGCCCAGGTATACCATTCTGGGGAAGGACAAGCTTTCCCAAGTCTGCTGTAGTTTTTTAAGCTCTGGAACTGTCCATGGAAGAAAAATGAATAGTACCCAGCTGCATGATTTCAGCTTGCATTTTATTATAGGTTTCTAGTATAAATCACCACAACAAAGCCTGTATGAGCTACCCAAATGTTGGAGACAGAAATAGTGTCACAGAACACTGTGAAGTGTTTTTTGCTTTTCAAAAAAACTGCTGCATATTTATATCAACAAAAGTCCCCTAAGCTTTTGTTCTCCTATGCATCTTTGATAGTATGTTTATATTATATTTTCTATCTACTGATGCCTCCTTGTCTAACATTACAGATTTATTTTTTTCAGGGATATGTAAGATTCATTTTGAAAATTAAGAGATCTAAATTTGGCACTATCCCTTGTAAGAAGAACTTGTTTTTGTGCTCAATGTCTCAGCCCAGTGCATGTTTTAACTGGAAAGGAAAAAAATCTGAACATGTAGAAATGGGAAAAGGCCCTTCCTGAATACAGCAGTGTAGGTTTCTTGCTCAGAAGTAGACTTGGAAAGATGAGCAGACTGCCTGGAGCCATTTCACTACCAAAACAAACACATGAAAAAAACCACAGAATTCCCAGAAATAGTGAGCCTGAGGGTGTTCTCAGAGCCAGGATTTACCTGGGGACAAGGCCAGGTGAGGTCCCTCAGGTTTCCCAGAGCTGGGGAAAGTGAACTCCCAGCATCCTCAGTAATTCTTCTCACTAGCTCCAGCAACTCCTCTCAAGGTTATGGTGCTGCTTTTTGTTATTCCTTGGAAACAAGTACATGACAACATCATTCCCACATGTTGTTAAGGATGAGACCTTTTCTAAATGGTTACTGTTATAGTTTGGGTATAAAGTGTTTTCCAAAGGCCTGAGGACCTATTAAATTACTGAGAATGGCAGAATCATTAAGAAGTGGGGTCTAGGGGAATGTTTTAGGTCCCTGGGATGTGCTTCTTCCTGGCTGCCCCAAGGTGAATGGGCTTCCCCTGCTACATGTTCCTGCCAGGATGCTCTACCTTGCCACAGGCTCAAAGCATGGTCAAGTGGACCGAAATCTCTGAAACTGTGAGCCAAAAGTAATCCTTTCCTCTTTTTAAGTTCATTTTTCCAGATACTTTTTTATATTACAAAGCTGGCCAACACACTCACCTTTAAATGCAGTACATGAGTATGCATATCCATGCACATCTGAAGAGATTATGGCAAAAGCAAAGACAAGATGAATAGGCAGAACACAGATCTCTGCTTTGGCTGATGTGAAGAACCACAATACATACAAACCAACAAAGAACTGCCCCAGTTAAAAGGGAGCAAAAGGCAAGGGAGCCACATGGAAATGAAAAGATGTCTTTCTTGCTCCATTCTAAGACTCTGAGTGACCCATTTTCATAGCCTTGGCTATAGCTATAATTCTCTGGTAAATCCTCTGTGCCCTTCTGCAAAACCAAAAGTAGAAAATAAGGAGGAAAGGGTTTCTAGAGTCAAATATAATGATAGAGGCTTAAAAGAAGGTGAGTGGCAGTGGCTATAAATGCAAGGGGTTATACAATAAAATTTAAAAGGAACAGGTTACCTCTAGCCATTTATATAGCATCAGGCAGCTTTACACACCTCAATATTCCTATGAGGACCATTATATTACAATACTGTACAATAATTGATGTTGCTGATAATCTTGAACAATTACAAAAAGGTTACTTTATGCTCAATATATCCTATTTAAAGTAGGAAATTATAAAATGCATTTAAGACAGTCCTATGCCAAAGTTAAAAAAAAAATCAAAAAGGTAATAAGAGTCTTGGAAAATTGTTTCATATGGACTCCTCATCTATGACTATGTAAGAGTACAAAAGAAATAATTATTATAGCTGTTACATGTACATTCTAAGTAAGGTACTGTGAAGTCATCCAAGAAAAGTCCATGAATGTTTTTTAGGAGCTTAAACACAGAAACCCAAAACACAACATACATAAAGGATGGTCAATCAACTTGTGGGAAAAAAACCCCCACATGTATTGGTAGAAAGCAGAAGCACAGGGTTACACAGCACAGACAGCAGGTGGGGAAGGCCGCACGTAAGACTGCCAGAGGTGGGGGAGATAACACAGAGGGAGACCTGTAAGAATCCAATGAAAGATATTATCTGCTTTTTTCCCTCCTTTGTAAGACAGAATGTTTTTCCATGTCTTGTACTCTGAATAATTAAAGATAAAAATACATAGGCACTAATTATTGCTATTCTATTTTTGTACTGGCCTATACAATTTTATTTTTTCATTAAAAATATCCACTAAGGGTATGTATGTGCATGGAAGGAAAAGCACCAAATGTTTCTCCCAGGGAGGGAGCTGAGGATCTGCTGCCTGCTAAAGGCTAAAGTCCATCTTTGCCTGGAGCCATCTGAGTTTAAGGCCAGACATCCAACTAACTATGTGAAAAGGCAAGGCTGGGCCACAGGAAGAGTATTGAGCTCAGGATCCTGCACTTGCCAGGCAAGTCTTATTGTACTGAGCTACATCCCCAGCCCTAGAAAGGAAACCCTCTCATGTGTGATGATGAGCTCCGAGCCTCACCTCTTTCATACGCACAGAGAGATGCAGCAGGGATACCTCACGTCAGGAACACCTCCCACCAGGGGTTGGAAGGACACTAAAAGCAACTCCAGAGAGAGACTGGCAAGAAGAAAGTCTGAGAACGAAGTGTAATTATAAATTGTGCAGATTACATTAAAGTAAATCACTGGAATGGAAAAAATATTTAATAGAAAACTGTCACATTTTGTATTGTTAGTCAAATAACTAAACATTGTCTAAGTGGGAACGAACACCGAATTAAGTACAGATTTGATTATAAATGTATGCATTTAAGTACCCTCCTTAATAATATTTTCTTGACTTTGTTCTAAGTTTTAAGTTAAAAACACTTCATAATTACGTTTTGAATTAAGGGTCAGGAAAGCATGCCAGGCAGATGCCCTCTAGAATAATCAAATATTTCTAAAACCTATTAGGTCTTTCAAAACAAAAGTCAGCCCTAAGGCCTACACGTTCACAGGGTGAGAACAGTACAAATTACCTAGCTTTAACTAAGTCTGTTTGTAAGAAATTTTAAAAATAAATTAATCCTAAATCCCTTTTAAAAGTACTCACATCATCATCTCTTTAGGGAGGTGAAACCATTCTGGGGCAACCTACTTGAGTTTAAGAAAGAATCTCCAACACAAAGCACAGTATCTGTATGCCTGCCAGGGGGGAGGCGTCAAATCATATTTCCTCCCATCTTATCCTCTTTCTTCTTGCCAGAAGCAGTACATACCCTTGAGAATAAAAGAAAGTTTTCTGTGGTAAACAATGCTCCAGTTTTCATTCCATAGCTGCCAAGCCAATTCTAAACACCTTTGGTCGCAGAGTCCCAAATACTTTTGTAGACAGGCTGACGAGAAAAGAAGAGAATGTCCTCACATGTATGTGTGCAAAAGAGCTTTCCCATTCTGGAAGGCAGGTGTTCACAGCTGCTAGGGGTTCTGCGCTACATGCAGATAAAACTTTCAGATAAGCAAAACAAGGGTAGAGTCACTGGTTTCTAATTAATCTAGCTGTGGCACAGTGTGATTATCAGACCTTGTTATCCACTGGGAGAATATCCCTACCAGCCAGCAATAGCAAAGGCCAGCAGCGTCCTCTCTCTTTCTGTCTGTCTGTCTGCCTGCCTGTCTCTTTCTTAGGTACTAACACCAGGAGGGACATGCATTTCAGAGTATGTGTGTTTGCATGGGTGGACATACAAGCTGGCTTTAAATTTCAAATAAGCTTGATGCTTTACTGAAATTTCAACATTACTGCAAATTTATTTGAGAATTATGGAGGAAAAGAACTATAACTCCCATGACATTTCAGCAAATAAATATTATTTTATTTTCTAATTTTCTTCCCCTTTCTCATGCAGATAAAAATATTTCAATTATAGAAATTGGAATGACATTAATAAATAGGAAATAACCAGCTCTGAGCAAATAATACAGGATACTATCAATAGTTCTGTAGGCAAATAATTAGTTAATAAATTAAGGAAGATCCTGTACCACAGTAAGAGATTTCACTAGGTGAAAATAATGAGGCTAAATGTTTGCTAATGAAGACCATTGTCCTTAGTTTAGCTGTAATCCTACCTATCCTATAGAGCAAAATGGGCTGAATAGCCTTTTCACTCAGAAGATTTATGATGGAATTCCATAAAATTCTAAAACTCAGGTAAAATAAGATGAAGTGCTTATGCTCCTAAAATGCATTCAGAAAGGTCACTAATCAGAATGGTGAGAGGGTGTTTACCAGGTAACATTTGAGACAGCAGTCTAGCCAGATGTAGACGTGTGGTAAACAGTGGTGGAGGCAGGGACCAAAAATGAAAAAGAGTATTGTATCTATATCCACATATTTACACAGATCCACAGAATTATAAACACACACAACATACATACATGCACACACACAGGGGCACTGCCAAACTCAAGACAAGCAAGAAAAATCCTCTTGGGCCACAGCAGTGGCAGGGGTTTAAAGCCAACTGATACCCAGAGGTAAGCCCATGAGACAGGATGGCAGAGGGGTCAACAGGAACTCAAAAGTGGAGCATGGAGACGGCACTCTGACCTCCCCTCTTCTTTTCTGATTACAACAACCACAGAAATGGCCTCACAGAGTTATTAGGAAGGTGAAAAAGCTAATCAGCCACATAGTAAGCACTCAGTAAGTACCTGGGCAAAAAAGACATCAGCTATTGGTGACCCAGGAGAACACAGAGCCATAAGCTCACGTGGATGGGAACAGCAATGGCTCCCTGAGGAAAGCTGGGAGCCCCAGAATCATCTCTGGTCAGGAAACTTTCTGCTATCAGCTGGAGGAGCTGCTACAAGGGAAGTCACACACCTCAGGCCTTGTGTGAAAAAGGGAAATCAGAGCTGCTGACCCTGAATCTGGCTTGGGCAAGGGGCAGGACATTGGCTCTACCTAAAGTGGGAGGGGAGGGGTGAGACGAACAGAGAAACTGGCTATTTAGCAGGCACCTCCCTAGTCCAAGGTACAGTCATTAAGTTCAAAAGCACACTGAGCCTGGAGAAAAATAAAAACAAATCCACACCTGGAAACATCTTGGCTCAGCTATCAGACAGAGAACACAAATGACCTACAAAGGATGCAGACTGCTCCTCAGCAATAATAGACGCCTGAGGGCAATGGGATAATGTCTTCCCAGTGCTGAGGGGAAATAAACGCCAACTTCTTACACTATCATTCAAGAGTGAGGGATTAGGGAGGTACACAGAAACCAAGAATTCATTGGCTGCAGGCCTAGAGTGCAAGAGAGACTAACACAGCAAGGAAGCTGCACAGAAAAAAAGAGCTGTAAGATGGGCCGGCCAAATAGCTCAGTAGATTAAAGCGAGCCAGGGGTTTGTTCCCTGAGCCTACTGTGCTGGCCCCACCCCAGAGTGGGCTGAGATGGCAAATGAGATTGGGCATGGTGGCACGTGCTTGTAATCCCAACTCTTGGAAGGCTGTAAACAGGCAGATCACTAAGAGTCTGCTTTAGCAGTGAGACCCTGTAGACCCTTCCCTAAAAATACAAAAAAAAAAAAAAAGAAAAAAGAAAAGAGCTATAAGAAACCTGTTTGCTAGAAGAGGGGGCAAAGAAATCAATAGTGCTTCCTTAAATATCATCACCTAGCCTAAAACCTGACCCACCACTGTGGGACGAGGGTGAGAGGAGGATAGAGCATCTTCCTCCCTGTGCTCCAATACCTCCTGCCTTCTCAGAGAGCTTATTCCCTCAGGAATTCCCTCCTTCGTTACCCTTTCCAGGGGCTTTTAGGTTTTTATGGAAGTATTATGGGCATTATAGTGAGGAGAGTGAAATGTAGCATACCCCACCCCAGCCCTTTCGACATCTGGTCCTGTTCCTGGCAGCAGCTACCTCCAGATCTTTGAACCCTCTTGCCTGGTATTTATCGTCCTATTTTTAAATAATAAATTATGCCAGGGACCTCTGGAAAATCCATCACCTGCTAGTGAAGGCTAAAGCTACTTGGCCATGGGCCCATGTCACAGTCCTTCTCTAATCTGGCAAAAAGACAGACTTGATAACCTATCACAATGACATAGTGCACTTGTTTTCAGAACACAGAGCCACAAGACTGGGCTCATTTCATTTCCAAAAGATAACTTACCTAAGTTACAAGGTAAGAGAATAACAATATGATACATTTCACAGTATTTTTATATACCTTGCTCTAACCTAAGGCTTTACTATTTTATTATATTTCCACTAAAAAATAAAACATAACCACTCTTATGCATTCACTCACCCTGCCCCCAAAATAAGCAGGTTCACCAAAGTCCCTAAAGCTGGGTGATGAGGAGGGTAGATCACTTCTTTCTAAGCAAGCAGGGAACCCAGTCACTAGCATAAGCTGGAGGATGAGGAATCTAGAATGTGCACAAGTCTATTTCCTCCTAAAATCAAAGTAAGGCTAAGAGTTGCATGGATGTGAACAAGTAAGGTTTCTTTACTGCTTGGACTTTGAAAACAAAGAAATATCACTAGCAAATGGCTGAAAAACTAATAGAAGTAACATCTCATTATTGTTATTTTGTGTATAAAAGAAACTATTAAAAATATCTCTCTGTGACTAACATTCTATCACACAAGAACTATAAATCTTTTCTTTTTTGTCCTTTTGAGACAGGGTCTCACTATGCAGTTCAGGGTGGCCTTAAGCTCACTTTGTAGCTCAGGCTGGTCTCAAACTCACAACAATCTTCCTGCCTCAGCCTCCTAGGGCTGGGATTACAGGCATGTGCCACCATGCCCTGCTAAGAGCTATAAATCTTTTACTTACTATCTAATTAAAAACAAGCAACATCAAATCAGTAACAACTCATTTCCTATGCCTTGACCAAAAGAAACAAAACAAACCCACTAACTTAAGAGTCTAAAAAGGAGAACGAAATGTTTCAAAAGCACACATTTATGTTATTTTTATTTTCGTGCTTTATTAACTTAGAATGTGACTTTCAATTATGGTAGATAAGAATTTAGTTCTTTTATTTCCCAAGAGTCAACTCAGAACAGTTTTTGTTACATCAGTACTTGGTGCATCTATCTTCTAAAATTATTACTTCGATCTATCCCTTTGCTGAGTTCTAAGTATAGCTTGATTACATTTCCTTTCTTGAACATTTTGTTTTTCCTGGAGATGGTACACATTTTTTTCTATGGGCTTCATTTTTTATATGCACCTTCTGCTCATTCTTTCCACAGGCACCACACTACCTGTAAACTCTCTTCTTCACACCAACATCAGATACCCAAAATCCCCAAGCCTACCCTGTTTTTTCTAGAGTCCTATACTGTGGAACCATCTTTCCTCTTTTCCCAGCAGGCCTTGGTGCATGCTAGAGCTGCAATAACAAATCCTCCTTTATTCCAGTAGGTTCTTGGGATAATAGCAAAATTTTTAGGAGGCTGCTGGTTAGAAATTATTCTACTATTACACTTGACTGATAGTACAGAACAGAATTCTAGTTTAGAGTGATTATTTCTCCCCCACTAAGAATTTTTAGACTTTCATTCTCCTCCTGCTTAAAGTGGCACTGTTGAGAAGCCTGATGTCTCTCTAATCCCAGTCCCTTATCTGTGACCTGGCTTCTGTTTTCTTTTCTGTAAGCTTTAGCATCTTATCCTTATCTCTGATGTTCATAAATGTCATGATGAGGCTGTATGTCAGAACTATTTTTATTCTTTGCGCCAAGTAATTGGCAGGTTTACGCAATTTGGAAACACATGCCCTTCAATTCTAGGAAATTAAACTGTGTTATTTGATGGTTTGCTCCCATGTTTTCTTCCTTTCCTTTCTGGAACTCTATAATTAATTAAATATTGTACTTCCTCGATCGATTCCCTAATTTTCTCATTCTTTTTCTTCTAGTGTCCAATTCACTGCACATCTGTTTTACTTTCAAGATGATTTCCTTGACTTTATCTTCTAATTCTTCTGAGGTCCATATGTGGAAAACACACACATAAACTTAATTTGAACTATCTTAATCTTACTGATTGTTCATTTTTAGAAGGTAGTAGTTTATTCTTTTTAAAGATGTAGCCAGTTAGCATGCTAGCTTGTTTGCTTGCTTTCATACTGGGAATCGAACTCAGGGCCTTGCACTTGCCAGACAGGTGCTGTGCCACTGAGCTACATCCCTGACCCCATCATTTCTGATAATTATTAAAGCTTTTCTTTTTTAAGTATTTTTTTACCCTGTGCACTCTTGTCTGTAATTTCTTTTAACTTTCTTTTTTTTGTATTCTCTATCCATCATGTTGGAGAACTTTCTCAAATGTCTGGGGATTTTTGTTATAAATGTATATTTTATAGTGAGGTACTAAAGTACTGATTTTGAATGTAATATAAATTTCCAGGGCAGACTGACTGGTGGTCCTCCCTCTAGGACAGCGATGGCAAAGAGTTTAGAAACTCTTTGTTTCTAATTGTTTAGAAAACAATTAGAGTTTTCAATGATATAAACAGCCCCCCACAGCATGCATGACACAGATTTGCCACGACTGCTCTAAGACATTCTGGTGACTATGAAGCTTTTTACTGTCTTGCCCAGACATCAGTACATATCTGTACATCCCTGAAATTCTTCCAAGATCGATAGAGACAGATAGATTCACACATATTCTACAAAGACATTTTTTAGAGATTCTTATCTGAGGGGAGAAGATAGACAAGCCACATTACATGAGTTTCTGAAAAACAGGAAAAATAGCAGAGCAGTGCCTGGACTTCGAGGACAGACACTAGTTGATGTGTTACCAGTGCCTTCTGCTCTGCATAGGACTCATGGAACACATTCTATCCACAGCCAGTGATGTCCTGGTTTTCTCCTGGTCCTTGTACATCTCATTCCCTTTTCAATTGGCCCATTCCACAGCCTGCTCCTATCTTTGAATTCCCCCCTATACAATTCTCAAGCAGAGTATCTTTCCACTACCGAGTAACAGGTCCACCAAGTGCTCCACTAGGGCAGGACTCATGTCTACCCTCTACCTACTATAGTTCTAGGCTGTGTCATGAGAGCTAGTACAAGATCAACACATGGGAAGCATCCAATCAGTGTGAGCTGGGTAAATGAACAGAGACAACTGACAGAGTGGCAAAATAAATGGCATCTTACTTTTCTTGTTGCTGAGACAAAATACCTGACATCTCAGCTTTATTGTAGCTCAGTTTAGTTAAGTTGGCTGGCAGAACAAGTGCAGAGAACACCATTCCAGCTGAAACATATGAATTAAGAGTGTAGGAAGCAAAGAAACAACAGCAGAAAAGTAAAGAACTCAAAGCAGAAATAATTTCTGAAATAAAAAAAGAATCACAGAGGAGAAACAGCTCATGGCATGCAGAAGGCAGCACGGTGACAAGCAAGAACTCTCTGTCCCTTATAACTATTCAGGCTACTGACCCTGAGGGCAGGGATTTTTGTTATAAATGTATATTTTATAGTGAGGTACTAAAGTACTGATTTTGAATGTAATATAAATTTCCAGGCCTTACTCCCAACATGGCATCCTTGATCCTAGTATTATACACCCTAGATCTACCCACCTCCAAAAGGCTCCACGGAGGACTGCATGAGGAGTTCAGGGGACATCTAGACACAAGCCCTAGCCAATGGGTGCAGAAAGACACATATGCCTCTTTAAGCTACAACCTTTTTTTTTTTTTTTTTTTCTACTAAATCAAAAGAGCATGCCCTGCATTTTAAGGTACTCAATAAATATTTATTCATCTTGTAACATTTAAACCAGTACTCCGCCATCCTGCTCCATCCCGCCCGCCCCCGCCCAGCTCCTGAGACCAGCCAGAGACAGCGCGGGCCGACTCCATCCTGCTCCATCCCGCCCGCCCCCGCCCAGCACCTGAGACAGGCCAGAGACAGTGGCTGACTCCAGCGGCCTCCTGGATCCCGCGCCAAGCTCTCCCAGTGAGAGCAAATTTATAGGACTCACCAGGCTTCCCAGAGCAGTGAGAGTGTGGTGAGTCTGAGGGAGAGCCTTTGGCTTCTTCCCACATGCGCTTCGCGGATCCCTGTCCCCAACCCCTCCAAGCCAGTGACTGGGCTGAAACCTCAGGACCCACTCACCAACACCTCCCCGGATCCCCTGACCTAAAGCCCACTGATTGAGTGGGAATTTCCCCGATTCTCTGGGCATCAAAGGTCAGTGTGTGTAGAACCTCAGGCCCGTCATGCCTGAGATACATTTCCCAGGGATTAAGCTGCCCGTCACCTCCCATGGCTGGGTGACAGCTCCAGGCACACTGTGCCAGAGAAACACTTCCAGGTGATTACTGGTCCCACCCCACAGCCCCAGACCCAGTGCAGGTCAGCCTGGAGTGAGAACTCCTAGCCTGCCACACCGGAGGGACATTTCTCAGCAATCCACGGTCCCACGCTATGGACCGAAACCCAGCACAGCCTGGCCTATGAGTGAG